>BSBK01006906.1:2285000-2447500 GCA_027943335.1 Chamaecyparis obtusa
AATTTAAGGGTCGCAAAAATAGATAATATAACTTTTAGGAATACTTTACTAAATTACTCACTGCATAGTATCCTCACATACCCCCATCCTCAAGGGTTCCCTATGTCTTCTTCCTCATATACACTCACTAAGTCTACCTCATGCGTCTTTAGTGAGGAATCACAACACAACAAAAGACCAACATTAGAAAATTTTGAAAGGAGATAGTTTAGCCATCAAAGTTCAATAATAATAAAAATAGAATTATCAATCTCAACAATAGGATAAGAAGAATCCAAGATATTACAAAAATAAATCACACCTAAGATAAATTTCATAAGTCTTGGCTAAACTATCATAGAAAAAGATGAGAGAAAAAAATTGTTGGTCTACATAACTAAAGGAAAAAAAAAATTCACCATAAATTGCACATCACATCACTATGTGACTATATCTAGTCACCTCACAAGGAAGGAGGGAACAACATCCAATTATTGCAATAGCCCTTCATTTGGTTGGGCCTAGGAAACACTACCCACATGGCATAGGGGGTTCACCTCGGCAACACCCCTGCATCAGATGGTGCAGAATAAGCACGACAACCCACCTGACATGACCATACACCAAGTTGAGTAAGCACACTCTAGTCATATGTCACATGGCAATGTTCCTTGTGGAGTAGGCACACAAAGGACACACTTTGCATAATGATGCCCCTCATAGATCATCATCGTAGCTAGAGGTATACATGGCTAGGGCCCACCCATATGCCTACCATGTCTACAAACTAAGCATCCATGGGTGCCCCTCTACAAGCATGCAAGCATCACCAATATACTCTACATCAAGTAGGAAATAAAATACATACATATAATGTGCCTTCACATAATTATGTACATGGCATCATGCTCTCGAGCTCGGCTTGCTACCATCAGCAACATGACATCATCACCTCACACCATGTTGGAACATTAGTGGGGAGTGGCATCATATTCCTTGCATCATGTTGGAACACATGCGAATATAGTATCCATCACAGCATGGGCTAATAGAATCTCCCTCCACATGTTGGACCACATAGAAATGTACATATCCATAAATTATACATCTCCTCCTAGAGGCTCATATCAAGTACTGGTATTGTGCTCAAGAACTGTGGGAATTAGGATAAACACTAATGAACCAAATGTATAGCTTCATCATAAGGGGAATTATTGTTTACTCTTTTCCCTTGAGTAGTGGAAGCTAAGGTCACTTCGAAATACCATTATACGTACACCACATACTACCTGAGGAAATGGTGACACTACTACCCCTCCATGTACTGATCTTACCAACACTCATGGGTTGGCACTCAGTAGGGTGACAAACAAGAAAGAAACACATGAGTGGCATGGTTCTCCCATACCCTTATCTGAACATAGCTTCCATGGATGGTACTTGTATTGCACCACTCCATGGAACTCACATAATTACTGGTTATACACAATACCCAACATAAGCACTGGCACTAGTTTTATCACATTTACAAGGGAGTACACAATAACATCATATATTATCCATTTATTCCAATTTTGCCTTTTTCACAATACATATCATTTTCCACATGGTACAAAAAGCCAATGACATACTTAATTACATTCTACCTCCTCACTGGCATAGACCGATATCCAATTTACACATATCAATATCCACCTTTCACATAATATAACATATATCTGTAAGAGGACTTAAACTTATATAAAGTAGGGTACAAAGAGAAATGATACATTACGCCACCCTTTTCTTCAATAATCATTGAATCAACACACATATTTTAATTATGGAAAGGAAACAATAAACCTGCATTACACACATTTATTAGTCGCATACAAGACATTCACAACTAATCATTATAAACCATTATGGACATGCACTTTTCACCCAATCAAGGACACCAAGAGTAGACCATGTGTCATCTTTTAAAATAAATGAATTATTTAGGTACTTCCATTACACATGAGAAATCCTTCCAAGCAAGACACATCAAACTATATTGACATTTTTCAAGACACTAGCATTTACTAACATAATGATTGCAATACCCATAAGGAAATATACTGAAGTAAATTAATAAGAGTTATAACAATTTTTGTCAACTAAAGTCCCAATTTTCTATTATTTCAATTTGGGAAGGATAATGACATCATTACTAAACTTCCCATAATATTCATATTTCATTTCAACTCTATAAGAATGAGTACTACTATGGTAATATCTTACCCCTTATCGAAAATGCAAGCAATTGAATTCCAACTTATAAAAGCTCATTAACTAGAATAGTTAATCAAACATAGCAATTATGATGTAAATTTAGCATTTATAGGAAAATAGGGTGTTAAGCCTATTCAAATCAATTAATTAATCCTAAAATAACTATAACAAGCACTCATGATGACAATTGTTAGAGGTAGGATTAGGAGGTAAGGTTACCTACTACCAACACTTAAGGTACATAACAAATTATTATAATACTTTTAGTATTTCTAGGAGTATAGCAAGAAGGTGACATGAAAGTATGAGGAATTCATTAACACTTCTTTATTAGAAAGATATCCACTATCTATGGAAGTACTCAGGAGACTCATTCATTAATTATAGAACATAAAACATAAGTAATTAATGAGATACAACTTAGTCATAACATAAAGGGTATATTTTGTAAACCGATATAGCTTGAATACCAAGAATATAGTTCTTATATCTAGGATCCTATCTTACTAATATAATGATCAAATCAAAAGAAAAATATGCAAAACACTGAGTGATAAGTGAGCTACGAGTCCCAAAGTTCCCAGTGTGGAAACCTAGGGCTCTGATACCAAATGTAATGCCCCACTAAGGAACCATTGGCTCAAGGACATTATACTCATTAATTCATACACAATATATATATATATATATATATATATATATATATATATATATATATATATATATATATATATATGTATGTATGTATGTATGTATGTATGTATGTATGTATGTATGTATGTATGTATGTATGTATGTATGTATGTATGTATGTATGTATGTATATATATATATATATATATATATATATATATATATATATATATATATATATATATATATACATATATATATATATATATATATATATTCAATAAAGTAACAGAACATAATCTAATTTGATTTATTTAATATTACTAGAAGTCAAGAGAATAAAGAGATTATACTACTTGTCTTGCTCAATTAACAAATTATTATTCTTGCATACTTGAATATTTCTAACTTTCTTTTACATGATGACCACCATGTCCAACACTTGTAACTACACACATGTCTAGACAACTAGATGTAAACATTAGATATATTCTATCACAAATAAATGCTTTATTAATAGCTTAGCTATGAGAACCATTATTAAGAAGAAGTGAAATCATTGCATTAGAAACTTAAAGACAAACACTAAGGGACTGGACCTAAGCCTCGGGGGCTCATCATTGATGGCCTTGCCTACATTCACACTCAAAGACTTCGTAGTTTGACTCTCCCCATTCTAGACTATCTATTTATAAAATCAAGAAAGCGGGTACACAACCCTTTCTAGGGTCTTGTTCCCCAAATAGTTTTCCATTCAGCTGCCACCCACCTAGGTGGAATAGGGACAAAGTCCTATACTTAAAATTGATAACTAATTCTATAACTCAAAAATAGAGTTTAACTCACACTAATATAGTATTCATGAAACCTGCTTAATTATAGTATTTACTAAAGTGCCTTCCAACCAAACATAGGAATGAAATACAACCAAATCTTAGGATAATCATAATTTGGTACATTAAAATCATCATTAATATCAAATAATTAGGAATAATCATTATAAACATCATAATCCCTAAATACATGTACAATCGCATGAAAACATGACATAAGCCCAATACCTCCTCTATTCCTAATGATCGACCTAGTTATGATGAAATGAAATCAAATAAATAAAAAGTTATCCACAATTAGACTAAGAATGAATATGAGAACCAAGGACATGTCTACAAGTGCACAACCACAACCATAGGCATCTATGAGAAGGAAGGAAAAATATACAATTGCCAATTCAAACTTGTAACAATTTCTATTAATGTATAATTCAATTAGAGATACAAATATATACAACCATGTAACCTCACACAAGTATATAATGTAGTATTATAATTACCTTAAGGCACCATCTTCATCTTCTAAACACAACACATTTAATACATCATCTCAATTAAACTATTGTAACTTAAGTATACTTAATTGGTTATTTTATGATTCATTTTAATCTTAATAATATAAAATATATTTGTTATAGATTCCTATAGAGATCTTTATATTCAACTTCAATAAAATTTACCTCTACAAAAATTTAGTTTTTAACTAACTATTCACACTAATACACCATTTCACCTTCTAGAACTGCATGACAATTGAATAAGATTCTAGATAATGATTAAAGTTTTATCCAAGTCTATTTAATATTTCATTATTTTATTATCAAAGAATAATAATATTTCTTAAGCAATATTGATCTAGGAATTTAATTTTAGAAAGAAAATAAATATAACTAATATTAAATCATACTCAAAATAAATAAAAATAGTTTAATATAAACTAAAGTTAACCCTATAAATTACATTATGATTTAAATTATACATCACCTTTAATAAAATAGAATAATAATAATAAATAGACCAATTCTAAATTTAATTAAATTTGAAATTTTAAACAATATCTTTAATGATTTATTAACCAATTTCTTTTATTTTCATTATCTATTGATTATGTGTAGTCATAAATCACATACTATAAATCACATACAGAGCTTTTCTTGGGACCTGTCAGGAACACTCACTGATACAGACTACTGTATTACTATCTTCACTTAGAATCAACCTTTGCGTCTATGATATCATGCTGATAACATGTCTAGGAAACATATACTCAAGGCTCTCTCCATTAGGCTTCCACGCACACTTCTTACCATATGTTGTCGTCAATGAAAAACATACAGTCATCACTCTAACTTGCTGGCAAATATCCAACAATCTCCATCTTTGGAATTGATGGAAACATATGGAATGAAAAACACCAGCAATCCAAATGTACAATTATTTTATAATATTCTCCATTTCCTCAACAAAACTCCCCCAAGGATGAATCCTCCATCTCTTACTGTTTTGTTTCTTCTTGCTAAATACTCACTCCCCCTTTCTATAATTCTTTTATAACATTCTCCATTTCCTCAAAAAAACTTCCCTAAGGATGAATCCCTCATCTACTACTGAATGCTCTGAATATAAACTATTGTATCCTCTTACTATTTTGTTTTTCATGACTATATACTTACTCCCCCTTTGACATCAATGGAAAAGGGCACCAAACAATTAAGCACCGATACTACTCCTGAAGTAGAGTAGTCAACCTTTCATCAGTCACTGAGGACTGATGCACTCCTGCAAACTCTAATCAGATTCAGGGAAGGGAATTACTCCCAGCTTCTCCGTGAGATACTCAAATGTATCCTTAGGTAAAGACTTTGTGAATATGTTTGCTAGATGATATTTTATGCTTACATAGTCCAACTTTACTTCTTTCTCTGCTACTTTCTCTCTTAGGAAGTGATATTTTATCTCAATGTGTTTTTTCTTTGCATGCATCATAGGGTTCTTTGACATATTAATAGTGCTAGTGTTATCACAATGAATAATAATAAGATAATCAATCTAAATACTAAAATCCTTTATCATCTGCTTGATCCACACAATTGTAGAGTAATTTAATGTTGCTACAACATACTCTGCTTTTGTTGTGGACTGAGAAATATAATTTTTCTTCTTACTTGTCCAAGTAACAAGTCTATCTCCAAGAAATATTTCTCCTCCCGAGGCACTCTTTGTATCATCCACACAACTTGCCCACTCTGCATATGTATACACATGAAGTTCTACATTTTTTGAATTAGGATACCATAAACCATAGTCTATAGTTCCTCTCAAGTATTTGAATATCCTCTTTACTGCCATGAGATGAATTTGTTTAGGATCTACTACAAATCTTCCAACAATACCAACTGCATTGGAAATATCAGGTCTAGATTGAGTAAGATAGATTAGTTTACCAATCATAGACTTATACAAGGTTATGTCTACTATTGTTGAATCCTTTTCTTTTGAAAGCTTGCATCTTTTTATCATAGGGGTACTTACTAGCTTGTAATCATCCATCTTTAACTTCTTCAATATCTATTTCACATACTTAGATTGATTAATGAAAATACCTTTGTCTGTCTACTGCACATTCAGTCCCAAAAAGTATTTGATAGGTTTAATCATGCTCATTTCAAATTCACTCTACATCTCCTTAGAAAATTCTACACTAAGCTTGTTATTACCACCAAAGATAATGTCATCAACAAATATAGAAACTGACAACAATCCATTAGATGTTTCTCTTATGAATAAATTACAATCTGCTGCTCCTTTCTTGAATCCAATCTTTGTCAAGTAACCATAAAGTCTTTCATACTATTCTCTAGGGGCTTGCTTAAGTCCATAAAGGGCTTTCTTCAATCTTCATACCATATCAGGTCTATCTCATAAGGTAAATCCTTCAGGCTTCTCTATGTAAACTTCATCTTTCAGCTCTCCATTCAAGAATGCTAACTTGACATCCATCTGGTATACCTTAAAGTCTTTGAATGTAGCATAAGATAGAAAAAACTTTATGTCTTCCAATCTTATTATAGGGGTAAATGTATCAGAATAATCAATTTCTTCTCTTTGTGCATATCCTTTACATACTAGTCTTTCTTTTTTTCTTACCAATGTTCCATCTTCATTCATCTTATTTTTGAATATCCACTTGGTTCCAATCACATTCTTATCACTAGGCCTAGGGACTAGTTCCCATGTATCATTCTTAATTATCTAATCTATCTCTTCTTTCATTGCTTCATGCCAATCTAAATCATTACATGCATCTTCAACACTTAAGAGTTCAATCTGTGAAAGTAAGCATACCTCTTCATTAGCTATGGAACTCTTTGATTTTGATCTTGTCATGATTTTGTTGTTCTGATCTCCAATGATGTCTTCCTTTGAATGGTATCTAGATGTGAATTTAGGAACATTGGGTGTGACTCTCTCATCTGACTTCTGTGATTCTTCTTCACTTGTTTCAGGGTCATTGAATAATACATCAATGATGTCAAACATTTCATCAACAACTATTTCTCTAGTGGTAGGTCTAGGTTCTTCTTCAATCATAGGTGCATAATCATGATATATTTCTTGAATCATAAACTTGTAATCAATCTTAACATGAGCACTTTAAATTATATTCTTTAATCTTAAATTAAAACATCTATAAGCTTTTCTTTTAGTAGAGTAACCAATAAAAATACCTTCATCACTTCTTGCATCAAACTTGCCAATCGCTTCATCTCTCTTGATGTAGCACTTGCTTCCAAAGATTCTAAATTATTTTACTGTAGGTACATTCCCAAACCATAGCTCATAAGGTGTCTTATCTACACCTAGCCTCAATTTAATTCTATTGATTTTATAGACTGCAATATTGACCACATCTCTCTAATAGGTGTGTGCGACCTTTCCTTCAATTATGATGGTGCATAGTAT
Source organism: Chamaecyparis obtusa (assembly GCA_027943335.1). NCBI lineage: Eukaryota > Viridiplantae > Streptophyta > Pinopsida > Cupressales > Cupressaceae > Chamaecyparis > Chamaecyparis obtusa. The sequence continues at coordinate 2,292,662 of BSBK01006906.1, forward strand.
GCCAAGTATGATCATATTCCTTCTTTTTGAAATTCCATTATGTTGAGGGGTTCTAGAAGCACTTAACTATCTCTTTATCCCATGCTCTTTGCAATACTCATAAAATCTCTCAGAGGTGAATTCTCCTCCTCTATCTGATCTCAAACATTTTATCTTCAATCTAGACTCATTTTCCACCTTATCTTTGAATATTTTGAACTTCTCAAATGCTTCAGATTTATCCTTTAAGAACATAACCCACAACATTCTATAATAATAATAAACAAACAAAATAAAGTACCTTTCACCATAGTATGATCTTGTTTGAGTTGGCCCACATAGATTTGTATGCACTAGATCTAATTTTTTCTCTACCAAATTATGCTTGCTTCTGAATGAATTCCTCACATGCTTTCCCATCAAACATTCCATGCATATTGTATCAACTAGTTTTGCAATGCTAGGAAGGTCTCTTACTACCTTTACATTTCTTATCTTCACTATGTTATCAAAATTGATGTGACATAGTCTTTTGTGCCATAACCAATCGTCATCTACTTTAGCAACAAAACAACTTGCTTCAGGATTAAGCTGAAAAAAATTACCTTTAGTCTTTGAACCTAATGCAATTATTTCTCCTTCCTTGTTATTAATGATGCACTTATTGTCTTTGAATTCCAACTGATATCCTTTGTCAAGAAATTGTCTAACACTTAGTAGGTTATGTTGCAAACCATCAACATATAGAACATCATCAGTGTTGTTCTTTCCATTCAAGGTGATAGCTCCTCTACCTATGATAGGTTTAGGAGTGTTGTATCCAAATCTAACCATGCCACCTTTGTATCTATCTAGATGTATAAATCTACCCTTGTCTCTTGTCATGTGATGTGAGCAACTGCTGCCAATGATCCAATCTATCCTGATGTCAGCTTGTGAAATCAGTGCTAACTCTTATGCTTTCTTTTCATCTTCAAGGTCCATTTCATCAAACATTTTTTCCATCTCTTCAAGAGAAATGAATCCAATTTCATGTTGTATTGAATCTTCATCTGATACTCCATCTCCAACATAGTAACATTATTTTGTATACTTAGGCTTGTAGTTAGTTTTGAACTTCTTGACTCTTGTAGGACACTTAGATGCAAAGTGACCAATCTTGTTACATGAAAAGAATTTGAATGGTAACCAAACTTCATATTTCCCTTTTCCTTTTCTTTCTTTCTTAGCAATCAAAGAAATGAAATCATCTAGTTCTTTCTCTTCATCATCATCATCATCAAAATTACTAGAATTGTTCAAGGATTTCTTACCATGGACTGAGGCTTTGAAGGTTGTTTCACTTTTAGGCTTTGTCTTCAAACTTGATATCTCAAATGCTAAAATCTTGCTAATTAAGGTCTCTCTTTTGAATTCTTTTGAAAATTGCATAGTCTCATCTAGGATGTTTATCTTTCTCATATTCTGGTGTCAAAGTAGTCATTAAATTGTCCATTATGTCTTCTTCAAAAATCTCTCGACCATTGTTTCTGATTCCTGCAACTGATTCATTCATCCTTTGATTATAGGCTCTAATGTTCTCTTCAGGTAGCATCTCCAATGTATTGTACTATTTCTTCCATGTCTTTCTGCATGCATTCTTAGCTTGGATGTCTCCTTCAAACATGTCTTCTAGATACTTCCATATCTTGTAGGCTTTATCTACTTTCTTGATCTCTGAAAACTCACTGGCAGACAATGTGCTGATAAGGGCTTCTTTGGAAATAGAACTTTGAGTGAACATCTCCTTTTTCTTAAGAGTTGCATCTTCCTTTGCAAGATCTGCTAGAGAGGGAATCTAAACTTCTTTGGTAGCTACTTCAAAAATCTCAAAGGCAATGCACTGCAAATGTGTCATCATTTTGTTCCTCCAATATAGATAGTTCTCTCCATCAAACTTAGGAATTTATTTTCTAAATAATTCCATTTGATCAACCTCAAGCTATTAAACTTTCTCTTTGAGGCACTTGGCTCTAATACCAATTGTTAAGAATAGTCCCAAGAGATAAATGAGAGGGGGGGGGGGTGAATCAATTATTTACAAGATTCAATTATTTATCCAATTAAATATATAAGAACATTAAGCATAAACACAATATAAGAACATTTAACAAAACACCACAATTTTGGTTGCGGGGAAACCCAAATAGGTAAAAACCCTGGTGGGAATTAGCACCCACTATGAACTACACTAGAGTTTAATGATGCTTGTTAGAAGATCTTACAACCCTGTTAGGAGTTGATCTTTACAATGAATTAAGTACAGTGACTTGGTCAAGGGTTGGACCCTATTAGGATTCTTTTAAAATTAACCCTATTAGGGGTGAGGACACACTGTCCAGGAGCACACTGCTCAAAGGGGTGAAGGTTGCAACCTTCTATTTAACAGATACACACTATATATGGATCTTGGTGAACTATGAGTTAGACCTACTATCTAGATCAGTTCCAATGAATAGCATAAACTCACTTCTCTATCACATAGACCTTTTGTTGATGGCTCAATACTTCACACCTTCTGCTCTGCTCCATTATTTCAATTATTTGCCATACTTATCAATCACAAAATGACTTTCTATAAATATCTTCCTCTAAATGATATAATCAAGTTAGCCTATTATAACCATCTTGAAATCATATTAGATAAAAAATACAACTCTTCAATAACATCTCAGTCGGCTATACTAAGCACGTAGCACAAAATGTGACTGCCCAACTCAATATGAGTAGACACGTCGCTTCACACTATCGGCTCCACCAAATTTAACTGATACTTTCTTCTCATGCTGAATTATGTCATGCACTCTTAACAAAACATTCTTAATTCTTCTCTAAAGACTAATCCAAGCATGCATATCAAAATGATAGGCACAACTACTACAACAATAAAAACACTGTCGGCTTCACCAGATAACTCAAGAAACTGTAACTTACTATTGGAAACTTCATAACTCAACCTGTATTGCATATCTAACTCTGCATCTATGAACATAGTATCACACACATGTCTACAACATAAATATACATGTGCAAGGCTTCATTACAACCATACTATAAATCACATACATAACTCTTCTTGGGACCTGTCAGGAACACTCACTGATATAGACTACTGTATTACTATCTTCACTTAGAATCAACCTCTGCATCTATGATATCATATTGATAACATGTCTAGGAAACATATACTTAAGACTCTCTCCATCAAGCTTCTTCGCACACTACTTACCATATGTTGTCATCAATGACAAACATTCAACCATCACTTTGACTTGCTGGCAAATATCCAATAGTAAAAAGATCATGGGAATGACCCACGTGAGAATGAGGTGTTTAGCCCACCAATCCAACTCACATTAATAAAATTTAATTTTTGGGGTGAAAGCCTTGGAAGCAAAATGACATTTGAGCTTATACATGGCTCTCACCTAACATTATTAGGGCCTCATGGTATCAAACACGTTTATGTGAATACTTGTGTCAAGGCACTTTGTGGGGCTATATGTCCTAGTTGTGCTTGCAAGGAAACAAAGAGTGTCTTCGAATGGAGACCCTCAGTAAAAGCCATTAGTTTGAAGCCACCCGATTCACCTCCAAAAGGTTGATAATCTTCTTGCAAGGAGAATAGTATTCTCCCCAAGACACTCACCATATCAAGCCCCTTCAACGTTAACACTTTGATAATATGACATCATGGCTAGAGCCATTGCATGCTTGGTGATGGCTATGTTCTAAGGAGTTTTTGGGTGTGTTCCTAAGTAATTGAGAAAAGGTTTTCAATCTCAGCCAACTTCCTTCTAGGGATGAAGAGTGTGCTTGTTACTTTCATTGCAAAACAAACTTGTACACTTGAATCCTACAAGGTTGCTTTGTCCCTTGCAGGACTATTTTCAAAAAATGTGCTTGTAACCCAAATGTTTGAGGTATGCATGAAATTGGTTCTTGCCAAGAACATCCTTTGATCTATCAAGATATTATCCTCAAGTCATGACTAATAGTGTCAAACATAAGAAAGAAAAACTCCCAGTTGCGTGAGTTCATAAAGAGAATAAAATCATTGATCAAAAGATTAAAGCCAACCAATGTTACTTGCAACCTATTCAAAAGTTTCTAGAGGCTATTGAGAAATCAGATAAAATCATCTACAACAATCAGGTTGCTAATTTTGTTTCCAAGAACAAAGTGAACATGGCCTTTGTCACTTGGGAATCCTATGACTAAGTACATATGACCTTCTTTCTTCATCCTCTTTAAGTCATTCATCCCTTTCTCATCTTTTAAACACCCCTTTCTTCATCTACATTCCAAAACATTAGGAACATCAATTAGAATCTTGGACTTTAAATCAGAATTAGATCAATGCATCTTTCACACCTTCATCAAGCCATAGGGTGAAAGAATCATTCCAATAGTGTCTCACATACCTTAATTCCAAAGAAAACATTAATCCCTTACTACTTTGAGAGCTGAGTCTTTCTCTAGTAGTCCTAATCCAGTCCTATTTTGTTTGGGGATCATTAGTCTATCACCCATATAAAAGAAGACTAAACCAACCTTATGTTTGCATAATCACAAGGTCTTGTTTCACCTAGGTTTATTCCAAACCTTTAAATCCAATCAATCCTTGAGGCTTAGTTCCTCTTTAATCTAATCTCATCAATAAATATAATCCTCAATCAAATCAAATCCATCAATCCAGCTCAATCAATCCAACCAATCATCAAGACTTAATCATTAGTCCAATTTTCTCCTAGTTCACCAAATCCTTTTCTTTCCATACCTCATCAACTATTCACCCTTCTTCAATTCAACCATTCTAAGGTCACTCGTGCATGGTACTTACTTGATCTCAAGAAACGCTAAGACAATAATCTCTCACCATGGATAACGATTAGGAAACTGTCCATCAAGAAGACTTTAATGATGAAGAAGAACCTCACATGGAATCTGACATAGTAATACCCAAAAGTGTGAGTGCCAATCCATGAGCTAAAATAATTCTTTGAGGATCCTAACAATTTAAGCTTAGTGGAAGACCTAATCCAAGCCAACAGTTCCAACATCTTCATGAATCTTATTCAAACGGGTGTTAGCCTCCCTGATAATTTTGATGAAACTTTTCTTGAGAACAACTTGATTCAAACCAACAAAAGCAAAGTAGCACCCATAATGCCATCAACATCCAATAACACAACTCAACCTCCCCCTGATACACTTGAATTAATTTGACAACTTCTAAACAAGCCTAACTAAAATAATGGGGTGAGTAATGATGGTTTAAGTGCGGGATGTGTACCTGAACAACAACCAGGGTCCTTAGGATGACGCTCTGCTTCTATTTTCTTGAATCCTAGTGGAGTCCTAAAAAATAAAAAATTTGCACAAACAAATAATGCCAATCAAAGACATAATGCATCATCAGGAGGAGGAACACATCAAGCCCATACGATCACCACTAATCCTCTTGAACTAGTCCAAAAAATTGATGAGCTGAAAGGCATGATGATGGCTATGCAAAAAGGTGGGAAGAAGGAATTTTCTTTTGCAAAAATATGTCCTTATCCTTTTGACAAATCAATCACTCTCCAACCATTCCCTACCAATTTTCAAAAGCCAAAGTTTGATAAATACAAGGGAGACTCATGCCTTGCACAACATATCAAGGAATTTTATGTAGTGACACAAGAATTTTCCCACAATGATCATCTTATCCTAAGAATTTTCACTAGGAGTCTTGGAGGACCAGCCTTAGAGTTGCTATTGAACTTTCCTCCAGGTTCCATCTCCACCTTCCATAATCTCACTAAAAAATTTCTTACACAATATTATTATAACATGGAACATCAAGCATCTCTCAACAATTTGTGTAACATGAAACAAAGAAATGGAGAAACCTTTGCCTTGGAAAATCCTAGATTCACATCTAGTTGATATCTTTACTAAGAATCAGGTTACAAAAATGTCATTTTAGATGAAGATGGCTGCCCCGAATTCCTTCGAGGCACTCATTAAAAAGGGGAAGTCTATTGAAGATGGACTGTTGATGAAAGGAGCGATTAAACACTATACCATATAACAATACTAATGATAAACCCAAGTTCTGGTCTAAGAAAAAAGGTGTTGTTAATGATGGAGTAACAAATGCTAAACATGTCCAAAATATTGAAGCATCCAACAATAGTAACCAAGGAAATCGCAACAAAAATTATCAGAACAATCGCAACAATAATCAAACCAATCCGAATAATCAAAGCAATCAGAATAATTTGAACAACTAGAGTCAAAATCAAGGATCTGGTTATCATGGCTCTCTATTCTCATGATATAATGGAAAAAACAACAACAACAATTGACATCAACAACAACAAAAATTTACACAGCTGGCAGATTCCCTTGATGTGATCTTCTAACATCTAGTTAATCAAGGGATGATGGTTTACCCTAACACCAGACCTTTCAATGAAAATCAACCTAAACCCAACTAGTATAAGGAAAATGAATACTGTGATTATCATTGCATAAAAGTGACTAAGATTAAAAAATGCATGAAATTTTATCATTTTGTGCAAGATTTGATCGATAATGGTAAAATTGAAGTAGAAGGACAAAATACCTCTACTTCTAATGCCTAGCTAAAAATGTATTCTAAACCTTTTCCAAAACATAATCAAAACAATACATCCACATTCAAGTGCTTTTCTTACGATTATTCAATGAACAAAATCTTAGGAGATGAATGCACTTGTGGAAAATTAGCTGAAAATGATGTTTGTGGCTTTGACTCACTGTGTGGCCATATTGAACAGTCTAAAACTCATGTAAATACCTTGACTTTAAAGAGTGTGGATTGCAATGTTACTACCCATTGCCCTCACATAGCTATACAAGTTGCTGCCAATCCACCTGTTGTAGATCCACCTACAACACCATCTACCTTAACATGACCTACGCCATGTTATGACTTGCTTTCCCAAATGAAGAAGATCCCTAAATAGATATCCATACTAGAGATTTTACATACATCCCCAATTCACAAAGAGGTCCTTGAGAATGCCCTAACTTAGTTTCACATACTAGAAACTATCAATGCCTCTCAATTCCAAGAAATGATAAAAAATTTGGCTTCTCAACAACACCTGGTTTTCACCGACAAAGATTTATGAGGTCCTGACCCTCATCATAATAAACCCCTCCATATCCATTTCACCATCCATAACACCTAAATTAAAAGAGTCCTTATAGACAATGGATCCAGTCTGAATCTTTGTACTTTAAGCATGATCTACAATATCAGTCTTTCTGAGGATCTCATTGATGTAAATAAAAGAACAACAATAAAAGCATATGATGAGAGAGAAAGGGTGAGAAAAGGTCTCATTGCACTCCCCTTACAAGTGGGCCTAGCCCTTATTGAAACTATTTGTGAAGTTCTTGACTTGGATATACACTACAATATCCTTTTGGGTAGGCCTTGGATACACGCTATCTCAGGTGTCCCATCCACATTTCACCAATGTTTGAAATTCCCACATCACAGAGCTAAAATAACCATTCCTAGAGATCATGAAACCTTTCAATATTGCAAGAGGTTGGAAGGAAAGAAATCAAACTACTACCCATTGAATGAATATGTTCATCCACTTTCACAAGAGATTCCCCTCCAACACACTTCTTTTGAAGAACAATTATCTAAGAAAGTCAAGGGAAAAGAAAAGGTTACCCAAGAAAAGAATACTGAACCTAAAAAGAAAGTTAGGTTTGCTGATCAAGGCTTGGGAGAATACAAGTTTGAAAATGCATTGTGCATTGGTTAACTCCCCCTCCCTCCTTGGTCTTATGGAAAACCTTCACAACTCTTCCCTAAGGAAAATAAAGAAACTATGAAGTGTAAACAGACTACATTTGAACATTGGGGATCTTTTTCAGATGAACATATGGAGCATAATGTTCTTTCATGGCTTTTTGATGAAGAAGAAGACAAACCTGAAGACATTCCTAAAGGGAAGTATATAAAGGCCACACCCATTGTTGAAAGTATGGGATATCATGGCACAAGCCTTGGAGCAAATGAAATACGAAGAAAAAATCTCATAAAAGCAATTGGATACCCCTGAGGAAGAGGACTGGGTTCCATAGAAAATGAGAAAACCTTTTCCAAGGACTATTATTTGATTGAATCTGATTTAGACACTAACGAAGTGTTATTCAAAGTTACTTCCAGTACATTGAAGATGACCTTGATACCCGTATCCTCCATATCGACCAATCTAACCTTTCATCACCTGAACTTCCCCTTACCAATCCTGAACTAATCAATTGGGACCAACAAGATTCACCACCTACCTTAGACACATGCGATTTGGATGAGGTAGTTCTAGCACTTTTCAAAATAAGAAATCTTCAAGAAAATGAACATCAAATTCACTATAGAAAGAAAGCCTACTTCGATAGCCAAGTCAACTCCCTTAGTCACAAAAATGAATAAAAAGAAAATAAAAAAAATGATAAAACATCCTTGGGTGAAAACCTTTCTAAGGCACCTTTGGATGGAGAAAAAGATAAAATAAAGGATGCATCCTCTAGTGAAAACCTCTCTAAGGTGCTAGAGGAGGGGGAAGTTGACTTTCCATTCATGTCATTACCATCATAAAAATCTTCTATCCTCATAGAAGAAACAATTGTAGTTAATCTGGGCACAAAAATAGATCCTAAGATCACCTACATTGTAGCCTTTGTATATGAGACACAACAAGAATCCATGAATACATTCCTTAAGAAAGCCCACATTAATTTTGCATGGACATACAAGGATATGCCTGGACTTGATACTGACTTGGTTGTGCATCATCATGCTATGGATCCTAAAATCAAACCTGTCGAGCAAAAATTACGCAAGATTCATCCACAAGTAGCACTCCTGGTTAAAGCTGAATTGCAAAAAATACTAGATGTAGAATTAATCAGGCCCATAGACTATCCTGAATGGCTCTCCAATATTGTACCAGTAGGTAAACCCTCCGGGGGCATTTGAATTTGTATCAATTTTAGAGATCTTAATCTCACCTACCCTAAGAATGATTTTCCACTTCCAAACATTGACATCATTGTGGATTTGACTTCTGGGCATGAGATGTTGTCCCTCATGGATGATTTTTCTAGATATAATCAAATTTGCATAGTAGTGGAAGACTAGCATAAAACTACATTCACTACACCATGGGGTACATTCTATTATGAGGTCATGCCCTTTGGTTTCAAGAATGCAGGTGCCACATACTAGAGAGCCATCAAGACCATATTTGATGACCTTCTTCATGTGATCATGGAAGATTATGTGGATGATATCTTAGGAAAATCCAAGACACAAGAATCACACATTTCCATTCTCACTACAATCTTTGACAAATTGGAAAAGTATAGGGTCTGATTGAATCCCAAGAAATGTATCTTTGGTGTGCAATCAGGTAAGCTCTTAGGCTACATTGTGTCTCATAGAGGAATAGAAGTGGATCCTAAGAAGGTGAAAGCCATTCTAGAGATGCCACCTCCTAAAACTTTGAAATAATTAAGGAGCTTGCAAGGAAGACTTCAATCTATCTGGAGGTTTGTCTCACAACTAGAAGACAAGGTGCATCCTTTCTCTCACCTGCTAAGAAATGATATTAAATTCATTTGAGACTTCTTGTGTCAAAAGGATTTTGAACAACTCAAGCTATATCTAGCTAATCCACCAGTGTTGGTGCCACCTATTCTAGGAAGGCCTTTGATTCTCTACATCTCCACAACTATAGTAGCACTGGGTGCTCTCCTAGCACACTTAGATGACAATGGAAAAGAGTGTGGAATATATTATCATAGCAAGACTTTAGTGGGTTATGAGCTCAACTATACAACTATTGAGAGAGCTTTCCTAGCTATAGTCTTTTGTATGTAGAAGCTACATCATTATATGCTTAATCAAAAAGTACAGTTGATAGCAAAGATTGACCCACTTAAGTACTTGTTATCTAAAGCCGCCTTGACAAGTCACATGTTAAAATGGGTAATGATCCTTAGTGAATTTGATATTGTGTACGTAGAAAATAAATAAATCAAAGGACAAGAAATAGAAGAACAACTTGTAGAGGCTCCCATTCCTAGAGATCATCCTATTGTCACAGAATTTCCTGATGAAACTATCATGACTGTTAGTACTAACATTCAGTGGAAGCTTGATTTTGATGGATCTTTCACCCAGAAAAGATCACGGGAAATAATTCTATTTGTGTCACCTCAAGGGGATTTTATCCCTAAATCTTATAAATTGACATTTTCTTACACAAACAACATAGCAGAATATGAGGCCTTGGTCATAGGGCTTTGCCAAACTATCAAATGGAATATTACTAGTTTGCTTGTTTTTGGTGACTCCCAATTAGTTATGAAAGAAGTCAATGATGAATTTCACACAAAGGATGATAAGTTGCTTCCTTATCGATGCATGGTCAAAGATCTCAAACAACATTTTGCAAGCATCATTTTCCAGCAAATCCGAAGAGCAAATAATAAAGCAGCAGATGCCATGGCTACTATTGCTTCGCTAATATCTATGCCAAAAAAAGCACAAAGTGTGAATTTCTTGTCAAGAATCTTATGGTCCCTACCTATGACCAACCGGATTCTGAGATGGTGTGTGAAATTGTCGGTCTTGAATCACCTTGGTATCAGGAAATCCTTGCCTATCTTCATGATAAATCCATTCCCCTCACTCTTACACCTAACTAACAAAAAACTTTCATCCATCACACTTCTCGTTACACAATCCTTGGAGACACTCTTTTTCATAAACACTTTGATGGAACTCTTCTACACTATTTGAATTTAGAGGAAGCACACACATCCTTGGAAGAGGTGCATCAAGGAATCTATGGAGCCCATTCTATTGGTCTCACTTTAGAAAAGAAGTTGCTCGACACAGGGTACTATTGGCCGACAATGGAGTATGATGCCTATCATTATGCGAATAAATGTGTTCTTTGTCAGCAACATGGTGATTTGATACACACTCCCACTCAATCCCTCCAACCTACCATCACACCTTAGCCTTTCTCCCACTGGGGTTTTGATCTTGTAGGCCAAATATTTCCAAACTCTGATGGTGGTCACAAGTATATTCTAGCTACCACTGAATACTTTACCAAATGGGTCGAAGCAATCCCCATCACCTATACAACTGGTAAGAAAATTTCCAAGTTTATCCCAAATTATATCATTTTCCGCTATGGCATCCCCAAAGATCTCCATACTAATAATGGCACACCCTTCAAGAATCAGGATGTCTCTGACCTTTGCAAGAAATTTGGCATTACCTAGTATTGTTCATCCAAGTACTTCCTGTAGGGAAACGGTCAAGCTGAGGCTACAAATAAAACTATATTAAAAATACTCAAAAAGATTGTTGATGATGTTGGCTATGATTGGAACTTGTAACTCAATCTTTCCCTCTGGGCCTACCACACCTCCATCCATACTCCCATTGGTGCCACTCCATTCACCCTTGTCTATGGTTTTGAAGCTGTCTTACCCATTGAAATTGAGCTCCCTTCCCTTAGGATTTCTCTCAAGAACCTGATGTCTGAAGAAGAATATAGGGTTTCTTTCTTGCAAGAGATGGACCTCCTTGATGAGAGACACCTCAATACCCTTAAACACCTCCATGTGTATCAAAATCACCTGTGCTTACATATTAACAAGAAGATCAAACCTCATGAGTTTGATGTAGGTGATTTGGTCTTGTAGCATAACATAAATAATATTCAGAACTGAGAAAAGAAAAGGAAGTTTGAACCCAATTGGTTGGGCCCATTTGTTATTACTGCTAAATTTGGTTCTGGGGCGTATCAGATTGCAACAGTTGAGGGAGATTCACTCCCTGATCCTATAAATATTTTGCATTTGAAGTGCTTTTATGCGTAGCTTAGCATTCAGTTCATGTACAATTTTATTCAACAAAAAGTCCTAAAAATTAGAAAAGATCCAAAAAATTAGAAAATATCCTACAAAAATCCTAAAAATCAGAAAAGATCCTGAAAAAATCCTAAACATCAAAAAAGTAGAAAATCCTAAAAAGAAGATAACGTTCCTAAAAAAATCTTTGTTTGGTAAACACCTGGTAAATAGACACCTTACAAAAAAGAAGAAGAATAATTCATCCAATAGTGAAAACTTGGAAAACAAGCACTCTGGGTAAGTATTATGGTGACAACCTGATTCAGGCACCATGATAGTAGATTTGGATCCACGGTCTTCCCATCCACTGTACATATCCATCCTCATCCTAGTCCTAGTTTTCGGTCATCACTTTTTGCATTGCCATAAAGATCCAATAACACTTCCCAGCAAGATGAGCTTAACACCATCACACTGAGCTTTTCCCAAACACAGTGATCACAAAAGTGCTTGTCAAAATCAACATCAAAATCAAATCTCTGAGTTATTATTCCTTTCACATCTATTACTAGTGAATATCTATTTTAGTCAATCAATCTTTGCCTTGCAGGCTACATCCTTCCTCAGTCGGCTCAAATCAATCTTGTCAATCCTATCCCATTCATGGAAAGAACTATGGACCGAGTGATCACTTAGTTAGGAGGCCTTCTTTGTTGATTTTATCTTTTTGTATCAGTAGATATTACTCATGATTACCTCGATCTTCCATATCTTGGTATATTGTGACTGGTGAAATATGATGCAAGTGTCAATTGTGATATGATCTATTTGTGGATACTTTAGGAGCATTTTTTTTGGTTTACCAGTTATGATTATGTGTATCTTAATGGGGGAAATGGGTTAGCATACTTATGTCCCTCATAAGACCTAAGTGTTCCCATACCTCTCCAATAAGTATATGTCATAGGCTCCATCATAGTCAGGAAATCTACATCTTTGTTTCTATGACTATTTGAGAGTCTAGTCCACGCAATGGAACAATGTCATCTGTACTTTTATCACACATGATGCAGACCTCCTATTGCAATATCAAACTAGGGTCTTGTTGGTTCTTAAAATGGACTTTATGCTCTAACAGGCAACCAATACATCTACAGATTTTGAGGATTGGTTAGATCCAAATATTTAACTCTAGAGATGATTGGACCAACTATAGGGTCTTAGTATGCCCTCTACACTTTTGGCTTTGCAAAACCAAGGAGGGTTCTCCTAATCCAGTAACAAAACTTGCTTCACTAATTCATTGACTGGATTTAAATGCAACAAATAAATGACAAGAAAAACTTGAATGATGACCATTCATTCATAGATTCTTCACTATCACTACGTGGTAATTTATTTTGCAAATCACTGAACTTCAAAGAATTTTGACAATTTTATGCTTTAAGATGGAAATACCAGTAGAATCCTTTTAAACACTTATCTCTATGAGAAGAACTTCACTGCCAGCTAGTGTCTTATCCAATGGGCTACACCTCCACTGCAAGACTATTATACATGAACAAATATACTGAACTTTGAAAGATTTATTCCCCTTTGAAAATACTAATCACCCTGTGGTGGATTTTATCAAAGGTTCCTAGATTCACTCTACTTACTGATGCATCCTTAAGAAAAAATTTAAAGAATTTATGTCACATTCAAAGCTTATTTAATTTGATCCTGGATCAGAGCTGAGAAATATAGACATACACATAGAGATCATCTATGCAATGAATTGGAACAATTCATAACTCAAACAAAAATACTCAAGGATAGATATAAATCTTGGATATTATTCAAATGCTATATTATATCATGCTCACAAAATGATTTACAATATAACCTTCTGGAAATAACTTGAACTAGAAAATATTGTGCTTCTATAGAAATAATGTCTAAAATGGTCTACGATATCCCAGACTCAAGAAACTTATCAGTAAAATTGACCAAGTTCCCGGTCCTTTTACACTGATCCTGGTAATCCTTTTATAGAATAAGGATTGCAAACAAGCTTTGGATCTTCTTAGAAAAGACAAGAAAGGAGTCCTCAAATAAGACAAAAAATGCAAATAAAAACTTTCTTATTACAAAACTTCAAGATGGATCGTAAAGATGAGCGCCAAAATCTGGCAATAGCTTCTAAAGTCAGTTCAACATCTGCCAAGTGTTACATCCGCACTTGCTTCTTTAGGGAGTTGGGGTAACACCATCTATTGCCTCCTCAGAGGAGGTTTCTTCTTCTTTGCTATCCTCTGAAAGGGACACTACTTCCCAGGCTGAAAAGGTATCCTCAGAAGGCCAATTAAAAGCCAAAATTTCATCCCTCTTGGGTAGAATCCTATTCCAGCTAATAACCAATTGATGAATTTTAGTTATCACTTTATTAAAATGCATCCTGGCATCTTGTAGCATTTCAATTGTTTGCACAAAAGGAAGAGTGTCTTCAGTGCTAATAACAGCATCAATCTTGGTTGACACTCCATTCTCAATTTGTTCCAACCATTTTTCCCTCTCTTTTATGGTTCCATCTGCCCTAACAAGACCTAGGAATATCTAAAAAATCATTCTATAGGTATCTTACTCTTAAAAGAGCTGCCTTTCTCTTTACCTCTTCCCTAGATACTTCAAAATCAAGGAGAGATTTGACAATTTTATAAGTAATTGCCAATTGGGGGCACACAGTACTATGATCTTTAATTGATTTAAGAAATATCTTCAAAACATTTTCCCTAGGCACCCAGTCATTCAAAATTTTTCCCACATTGTCTTCTTCCCTTTTAAAAGAAAGCAAGATGTCAAATAACTACCCTGCATATTTATAAACTTCTTTAGGCTTTACATTCCTAACAAAATGTTGAATGATGTCCTTTATTTTCTTTTCAGATTTATGTTGTTCTCTTTGTTCTATATCTTCACTGCTTAAGGAAAGGGGAAGAGGAGACATGGGAAACTCAATAATGGAGCTTGAGGAGGAAGGACCAGCAGTAGAAGAAGGAAGTTGCAACTATTGTGGTGCTTGGACTGAGCTTTCCTCTCCCAACCTCTTCTTCAAATCTGTAATTATTTTATCTTTCTCAAACAATCCTTGTTTCAAATCTCCATATGCCCTCAACATTTCTTCAAATTTTCTTGTGAGTTCCTCCTTCTCTTTTTCTTCCCTTTCTACCACCTTTTTTGCAAGGTGAGCTGTGGCTACCACCATACTTGATGCTTCTACTGCTGATGTGTCCAAAACCGTCTTGACTATGAGACCACCAGAGAGACTATCCTTAATTATTTGCTTTCCTTTGTTTTTCTCATCTCTTTTTAATGACCATATGACCAAAGCTTGATGGTCATTACTAAAAGCAACTCCCTTGATAGATTGTTCTACCTCTTCCTTGATCTTGTACACAGGTGTAGTTTTTTTTCTAATTGCATCAAGGAATATTGCATCAGCTATGTCCCATTCAGGGAGGACCAGTACTCCTGCATTCTTTACCAATTCTCTCCCCTATTCTGGAGTAATGCCTTCAAAACTATCTATCATCTCTTTCCTAATTTCATCTTCAATAGTTTTAAGATCCTTATCAGAATTATCCTTGTGCTTCTTCTCACAAGCTTCCTCAAATTTACTCATGTTCTTTTTCCACAAAAATTGTAAAAAGGCCCGGGTCTTTACAAATGCATCATCAGCTAGAAATTCTTCACATGCCTGTTTGATGATAGGGTCCAATTCTATCCCTACAAGTTGTCCTACTGTTAAGCCTAACTCAGGATCCTTTGGTTGATCTGGAATTCCCTCATTTATCTCATCTTGAGTCATGAATATTTGACCTTGAGATCCCATCTATTGAACCTGCTCTATGATCTCTTGATCATCTCTAATATTCAAAGGTGGCTGTGAAGGAGAATATTCTTCCTCTGAGTCATGAGGCCTCTCTTCTATCCTTTGTTTCTTGGTGGGAGGTGAAAAATCAAGGATGTCTTCACTTGGCTGGTCTTGTGATACATCTATCATTTCTTCAACCTCCTTTTTCTTCTCCACTTGCTTTGATGTAGAAGGGAGATCTTCTCTTTTCTTTTGCTGCTTCTTGAAATCAGACTCAGGAATTATTACACCATAACCAGTCTTCTCTTGCAACATATATTTTCCAGGAGGTAGCACCTCTGCAAATGCACCTTTTCCCAACACTGATTTAGCCTTCTCTGGGTTGTCTTCCATGGCCTTTTTCTTCTTTTCCTCCAGAGTCTTAAAAATCTCTTGAAAACAATCCATAAGAGTATCTATCCTTTTTCCCATAGGATTTATGCTGCCTATAGGATCATATTTGGGGTCAAATTGCCAGACAAAATCCCATGTTTTCTTATACACTAACCACTTTTCCTTTCTAACTGCTTGGTCTTGCAACCCTAGGGTATTTCTAATAATATCTTTAGGAAAATTAAAAATGTGGTTTATTGCTGAGCATCTGACCCTCTTTCTGAACATTTCATTGTAGAAACCTTCTGGGTCTATTGTTTGGGCAATTGTGGTTGTCAAATGATATGGATCCAAGATTTTATGCATATGAAGCCACCCAACCTTTGTGATTATAAAATGGTGAGCAATGGTAATATTTGGGAACAAAGTTCCTCTACCTTTAGCAATACTATTATTCTCAATATCACCTAATTGTCTGAGGAATTCTGCAATGCCAATCTTGGTGGGAACTTGGAAAGGCAAAATAAAAGGAGTCCCCCTAAAACCATATACTCTAATAACAGTTGAACAGGGATAGAAAATAAAATCACCCCAATTGTGCACTATGTTGAGGTCCTTTGCAAATTTTTGTGGTCTAACAACTTTGGCCAAGGTGACCGGGACCCTAGGGCTGTCATGAACAAAGAATAGTCTCAATCTTGCTGCAAAACACTTGTTAAACCATATATAATTACTATCCTTTCTGTCCCATGTCATATTTGAATTCCATAGCTGAAGAGGCATGTCCTCTC
Source organism: Chamaecyparis obtusa (assembly GCA_027943335.1). Taxonomy (NCBI): domain Eukaryota; kingdom Viridiplantae; phylum Streptophyta; class Pinopsida; order Cupressales; family Cupressaceae; genus Chamaecyparis; species Chamaecyparis obtusa. The sequence goes on from BSBK01006906.1 coordinate 2,309,624, forward strand.
CACCTCTTTGTTTGGATAATTCCATTTCCTTTGCAAAATAATCAGCACCCTTGAACAAAAACATGTACATCATAAAAGAGTATTAGCAAAAGGGTTTATCAACTTTACTCTTTTGAATCCATATTAATCCATCATGTATTAAGTTAGCAATAAAGGGGGCATAATCAAAAGTAATTGATAGATGTGGATGTAAGATCTAGATCACCATATACATTAGGTGCTCTGGCATTTTCTCATTTGCATCTTCCCCAAAAACCTGACATAATGACCAATAGGCACCTCTTGCCAGTACATCAAAATACTCTATTTTGAATGGCTCCTAAGCACCTAGTCCTGTAACAATCATCTTTCCAATTTGAGTGTAGAAATATTTTATAGGACCAATTCTAAGGAGATGTCTTTGTGCATCATACACCTCTCTTAATTCTTTAAAATCTATCAGTTCCAGGTTAGGAGAGGGGTCACTTAGTCTAAAAACTATTTTGATTTCCTCAGTAGAGACTGTCAGTAGATTTTTCCCTCTAACACCCCTAATCTCTTTAGTAATAGGGTCATATTTTTTTTCAACTTCAATCATTAGGTCTGCATCTAAAAAGACATTGGGTACCACAAGCTTGCCTATATCATTTTCCCATACATTACAGGCGGGAATAGGGGTATTTCTCTGGCTGAAACCTACTGTAAACAATGTTAGCCCAGTGAAGTTAGAAGTGCCACTTGCATTGAGAAAACTGATCTTAGCATCTCTGATATAATTTCTTGTATCATACAACCCATCTGCCACTTTTACCCTAGGTTCCTTTGGTGTTAGTTGTTTTACCTCTGCCAAATTTACTATTGAACTAGGAAAAATTTGTAGTAAATCCTCATGCAGACCCCTCTTAAGATAATCAGTCTCACCGGAAAGCTCTTTCCTAGGTGGCATTTCTAGGGCTTAAAATTTATGTATATTGAGTGCAAAAGAACATAATAGCAAAGCAATACCTCTTAATAGAAAAAGCAAGTGCAGGAAGAACCAACCTTTTCTTCAAAATCCCTCTGAAAATAGCAATCGGTCTCTACAATTCTGCTTGCCAAGTGCTCTGCGAATTTTTATCTCTTTGTGGCTCTTCGAGGAAGCATAGATTTTGACATACTCAAAATCGATCCACAATTACTTTAGTAATTTACTTCACATGATGTCGCCATTAATTTTCTAGGAAATGAACTGTCACTTGTTTGAACCTCTCACCCAATTCTTCTTCAATTTAAATTTTGGCCATTGATTTTCACTAGGCAAATAATCCAATGGTTAGTCGCATGATCGCATAGCTCGAAAGAAGCTCATGTGACCATATGACAAGTTGTCATGTCAATTCCTTCACTAGTGGCAAATCCATTATAACCTTTACTGTTACAATAGAATGTTAGTCACATGATCACATAGCTTGAAAAAAGCTCATGCGACCATGCGACAAACTGTTAACATTCACCTGCCATCATCTATTTCTTCAGCTACTAGTCCCACTTTACCTTTGATGTTAAAAACAAGCCACACTTGCAACAACTAGCAAGTTGTCATGTAGTTTCCTTCTTTTTGAGCACTAGTGTTCACTGACATCCTCCACATCAGCAAATCCTATCGACCAATCAAGAAAAACCTTATGCAAAAAACTAACATTGGTTCCACTATTTTTAACCAATGAGAAACCACCAGTCGTGTACACTTGTCCATGGTCCCACCTGAGAATTTCATTGAGCTTGATGCAAGACTGATGGTTAGTCACATGATCACATAGGTCTCTAAGATTCTATGCGATCATACAACAACCATCAGATCTTCTTTATTGCTTACATCTTTGAAGATTCTTCTGACACCGATCCCACTTTATTTCCACATTAAGATTATCTATAAGATCAACGGTCAGTCGCATGATCACATAGGTCTAAAAGATTCTATGCAACTATACAACCACCGTTAGATCTTTTTTAAAGATACCAAGCCGAATGAAAGCCGAAACATTAGAATATAAAGTATTTAGGACTTATGATATATCATAGCCACCAGACTTAGGAAAAATTAAAATCGCTAGTCACTGAGACTTAGGAAAACTTTACACACATGCACTTTTGAGATTTAAGTGATTCAAAAAGGTAATGCTCAAATAGATTTAAAATAGAGTGACATAGGGCTTTTTGAAAATGATATATACTTAGGGTTTTTATTAGGTTTAACTCTTAATTAGGGCTCACTGGATACTGAGGAAGAATAGATAATTTTGCAGGATCCTTTGTGGGTTTTTTTATAGCAAAATTATCACAATTTCATGAACATCTAGACACACTTCAAATTTATAAAATTTTTCACAAGACTCATGTACTGAAAATTTGAAGTGCCAACAGGTCTTCTCTCCAACATGAACATAAGTGATCCCACTAAATCATGTAATTAGGTTGCATTATAGCTCAAAGTCATTTTAGTTTGTTTCTTTTCTGCATTTTTTGTTTGAGACAAGGGTCTTGTTTATTCATCATCCCCTCCCTCCTTTTTAATGGTTTAGTTGATCCTATTGGTTATATCAAATACAAAAACAAAAAAATAATCATAATAAAGTGACACTAGCTCATTCCATTGCATTCTACCTCATATAGTTAAGTTCATTTAGCTACCATTTCATGTCAAATATATCTCATTAATCATTAATCATTAAATACACATTGCATGTCAAATATATCTATTTAATCAATAATCATTACCTATGCATTGGACATTCATAACCATCACATATGCATAATAAAACATCGATTCATTATTAGAGTAATAAAGTCTTTGCATATTAATTGAATCATACTGATTTAATTATTGTCACTTATTACCTCTTTCTACTTAAGCTAAACTTTAGACATATAATAATTAATTACTTTATTAATTATTATTATGCAACCTAGGGTTTTACCTTTTTAGGTTTTCTGATATCATTTTATAAGGATTGATCTCATAACACTTTGTAACCTTTCTGACAATTCATTATTTGATTTGCAACTTTTGTTTTTGCACATCAAGGATTTCTCCTCTCTTGTGGATCCATACGTTCAGGTCTCCATAGTTGTTTGCTTCTCTCTCTCTCTCTCTCTCTCTCTCTTTCTATGATAGGTGTTTGCATGCAAGTGTACTTGGGAGCTATGGGTTGTTTTTAATCAACTCCAATATGGTATCAAAGCTTCAGATCTGCTTGCTCCTATCCTCTTCATGAGAGATTCGACCATGTTTGTCAGATCTATGTTTTCAGAGGGTTTCCTGTCAGATCTAGGGGAACCTATTTTTTTGGTCATCTTGGCTTCAAATAGACTTCATGGTTGCATTCATAGCATCCAAGAACCCCAAGATCCATATAACATTTGTCTAATTTGGACAAATTTGGAATCTATGGCAAAAACATTTTGCAATTGGTCTCGACATGAATCCCGAGGTGATCACTATTTTTTGGAGCACTTCTGGCCTAAACGAACATCATGGTTGCGTCCAAAGCATCTATGATACCCTAAATCCATATAAAACTTGTTGATTTTGGACAAGTTGGCTTCTGAGGAAATTTTTTTTGTGTACTAGGCTGTATGGCTTGGCATGCACTCCAAGGTAATGAAAGTATGAATTTTTTTTTTTTGGTGGTAGCACTGCTGGGTGGCCACTCGGGTGCTTCTGTGGGCAGCTCCACTTGCGGGAACCACTAATGGCCTTGCCATCAAGAATTGTCAATGATCAACATAACCATTGATGTGACCACTGGGTTTAACTGCTGGTAGTCATGGTTAAACATCCTCTTGCTTTTTTAAGTGGTCGTTGCATTATTTGACAGCTAGTTTCCGGCAGGTAGGCATTTTTTTATGCATAAATCATGCATTCGAGATCATAATAGGGAGGAGGAGATATCACTTTGAAGGTAATTCTGAGATGGATCATAATTTTCTAGTGTGGTTTCCTAATTTCCCCATTTTTTTTGCATTTATTGTAGTCAAAGACAAAGGTTTTCCTGTTCTCTCGCATTTCAGCCCTCCTACGCTTTGGGCTTGATAATGTTTGCATCTGGGCTCCATTTTCTTCAAGAGATATATCATTAGAAAGCTAGTTCTGACCCCGATCTAAATTTTCTAGTATGGTTTTGTGATTTTTCCATTTTGATACTTTTTTTTGTTGTCAAAGTCAGATGTTCTTTGGGATCTTGGCATTTTAGACCTTCTATATTCCGAGATCTGTTTCTCTTGCATTTGGGCTTTGTTTTCAACAAACAAGATATTGTTGAAAAGATCCTTCTGAGATTTTATTAGATCTAATGGTTTCATGCATGATTTTTCATTTTGTTGATTTCACCCATCCTCAGATCCTTCTAGACACCTTCTTTGGGCCCTCTAGTGCAACTGTTAGTTTTTTGCTCATATCTTGAGTGCATGGTGTCAAAATTTGGCAAACCAGATATTGTCAGAAAACTGATTCTGAGCTCTTTCTAGATTTGCAGGTTTGATTTTTTCTTTTTTCTTTTTTGATGGTGTTTTTACTATCAAAGCCAAATGTTTAGTTCTGCACTCTAGGAGCTCTATCTTGCGCATCCAGACTCCATTTTTAGAAAATGATATATCATTGGAAAATTGGTTTAGAGAGCTTTCCAGTGCTATGAGTAATTTTTCTAGATTATGCTTTAGGTTCATTTTATTCAAATTTTTGAATTTTTGCAGTCTGGTGGATATCTTGGATGTTACAAGTCCTATGATCTCTTCCCTTTGAGGGATGGATCATCTTAGGATTTTCTTTTGTTTCAGTAGCTTTCACTCTTCTTTGAGTAGTGTATACTTCACTTTTGTAGCATTCTTTTATGCACACACATAGAGATAAAGTGTCATTCTATTGTATGTATGAGATCTTGCACATGTTCATGCTTTATGTACTCGCACTTCATTATAAAGTGCCATGGGGTTTTTGATGTTTGCCTTTGTTTGACATCTTCTTTTGTCATGTGAGTGTTCCTCCAATGACATTAGCCTCAGGTATCTTTATTTGTGTTTGTACTCTCTCTGCACTTTCGATGTTTTAGATTCTTCTTCATCATGTAGTTCATATTGGATGATCATTTCAGTATACCTGTCATTAATCCCTTGTCAGTAGTATGGGGGGGTTTCTACTGTTAGTTCTACTACTTCCTTGGTTCGATAGTGTGAGCTATGTATTCAGTATTTGATTCTATGTACTAGGCAGATGTAGTGGCTGGGTACCTATGCATTCTGGTGAGATGGATCATTTACCATATGGACACTCTTCTTTTCCTTTTTTTTTGGATGCACTTTTCTAGCTTTGATTGATCAACTCTTAAAACTTTTGGTGTTTATGCCATTTGTATCTTTGAGTTTAGGTGTTTGCCTTTGTTTACCTCCTGATTTGAGTAGTGTTATTTGAGGGCACTCATGCAGATTACAGTCTTCTCTACTTGGTCATATTTTTGTGGAGGATCTTTAGATCATCAATTTCTTCTTGACAGAGTTTGCAGTTTTTTGCTTTAGTGATGTTGTACATGTTCATCTTTGTTCCTATTTTTTGGAACATTCCTAGTTTTGGATGCTTCTTCAGTCCTTTAGACTAGTCTTTCTCTCTTTTTGGAGTAGAGTTTTTCCCATTCGGTTTTCTCTATTTCTCCATTTTATAGAGACTCTCTTTTGTACTTGGGTATGTGATCAGGCCTTTTGTTGCTGGGACCCATTTTCTTTCAGTAGTTCTTTCTAGGTTTTTACCTTCTCCCAATGTTCATCTTAAGTGGGGGTGTTAGAGTAATAAAGTATTTGTTTATTAATTGAATCATATTGATTTAATTATTAAGTCACTTATTACCTCTTTCAATTTAAGATAAATTTTAGGCATATAATAATTAATTTATGGATTTTAGAATTTTGTTTTCCACCACAGTGCCACCAGGCGACCACCTGGGCACCACTGCACAACCATGCGGGCACCACCACGGGTGGCTCTATGAGTGGAAACCGCCAGCGGGAACCGCTGATGGCCTTGCCAACGGTAACTGCTAGCGATCATTGCCAGTGTTACCACTGGGTTTAATTGCCAATGGTCATGGTTACACAAATAGTTAGCTTTGTTTTTTTCCATTGCATGGTTTTTCAAAGGCACCTTCACACATGTAGGTAGTTTTTTACCCATAACTCGGGTATCTGGGATCGGAATTGGGCGTGTGATATACTGTCAGAAAGTTGGTTCTGAGCACAATTTGACTTTGTTGATATGGTTTTGGTATTTTTCCATTTTGATGTCATTTTTTTCTCTCAAAGTCAAATGTTCTCTGAGATCTTGGTGTTTCAGACCGCTTGCATTTTGGGATCCATTTCTCTTGCATTCAAGCTCCATTTTTTGCAAATGAGATATTGTTAGAAAGCTAGTTTTGAGCTTTTATCAATTATGATGGTTTCATGTGTGATTTTTTTCTTTTGCTGATGTCACCCATCCTCAGATCCTCCTAGATACCTTCTTTGAGCCCTCTAGCGCAATAGTTGGATTTTTTCTCATAAATTGAGCATATGATGTCAAAATTTGGCAAATGAGATATAGTTGGAAAGCTGATTCCGAGCTTTTTCTAGATTTGCAAGTTTGATTTTTTGTTTTTGCTTTTTTGATAGTTTTTTTCACTGCCAAAGCCATATGTTTAGTTCTACACTCTGGGAGCTCTATCTTGCCCACCCAAACTCCTTTTTAAAAAAATGATATATCATTGGAAAACTTGTTCAGAGAGATTTCTAGTGATGTGAGTCATTTTTCCAGATTCTACTCCAAGTTCATTTTATTTAGATTCTTGCATTTTTGCAGTCTGGTGGATATCTTAGATGTTACAGGTCCTAGGATCTCTTCCTTTTGAGGGATGGCTCATCTTAGGCTGTTCTTTTGTTTTAGCAGCCTTCTCTCTTCTTTGAGTAGTGTATAATTCACTTTTGTAGCATTTTTTTTATGCACACACACTAAGATAAAGTGTCATTCTATTGCATGTATGGGATCTTGCACATGCTCATGCTCTTTGTACTTGCACTCCATTATAAAGTTCCATGAGGGTTTTGATGTTTGCCTTTGTTTTCCATCTTCTTTTGTTGTGTGAGCATTCCTCTAATGACTTTAGCCTCATGTATCTTTATTTGTGTTTGTACTCTCTCTACACCTTGGATGTTGCAGATTCATCTTCATCATGCAGTTTATATTGGATGATCTTTTTAGTGTACCTATCATTACTCCCTTATCATTAGTATGGGGGGTTTCTACTATTGGTTCTACTACTTCCTTGGTTTGATAGTGTGAGCTATGTATTCAGTATTTGATTCTATGTACTAGGTAGATGTAGTGGCTGGGTACCTATGCATTCCAGTGAGATGGATCATTTACCATATGGACACTCTTTCTTTCCTATTATTTTGGATGCACTCTTCTAGCTTTGATTGATCATCTCTTTAGACTTTTGGTGTTTATGCCATCTGTATCTTCGAGTTCAAATGTTTTCCTTTGTTTGCCTCTTGATTCGAGTAGTGTTATTTGAGGGCACTCATGTAGATTATAGTCTTCTCTACTTGGTCATATTTCTATGGAGGATCTTTAGATCATTAGTTTCTTCTTGATAGAGTTTATAGTTTCATGCTTCAATGATGTTGTACATGTTCAACTTTGTTCCTATTTTTTGGAACATTCCTAGTTTTGGAGGCTTCTTTAGTCCTTCAAACTAGTCTTTGTCTCTTTTTGGAGTAGAGTTTTTCCCATGTGGTTTTCTCTATTTCTCTACTTTATAGAGACTGTCTTTTGTACTTGGGTACCTGATTAGACCTTTTGTTGCTGGGACCCATTTTCTTTCAGTAGTTCTTTTCTAGTTTTTTAGCTTCTCCCAAAGTTCATTTTAAGGGGGGGGGGTGTTAAAGTAATAAAGTGTTTTCTTATTAATTGAATGATATTGATTTAATTATTAAGTCACTTATTACCTCTTTCTACTTAAGCTAAACTTTAGACATATAATAATTAATTAATTTATTAATTTTTATTATGCAACCTAGGGTTTTACCTTTTTAGGTTTTTTGATATCTTTTTATAAGAATTGATCTCATAACACTTTGTAACCTTTTTTGACAATTCATTATTTGATTTGCAACTTTTGTTTTTGCACATCAAGGATTTTTGCTTTCTTGTGGATCTATACATTCAGGTCTCCATAGTTGTTTGCTTCTCTCTCTATCTATGACAGGTGTTTGTGTGCAGGTGTTCTTGGGAGCTGTGGGTTATTTTTCATCAACTCCAATATTCATATCTACATAAGCTTTGCAGATCATGTAGTACACATTTCACATAATCACACACATCCTACATCACACACGTCAGTGTAATAATTTAGTACTATGCATAATCTCATAATTCATCAGATAAAATCATACAATGGTGCCACAAAAACATTTGTATACATACATACATACATACATATATATGTATGTATGTAGATATATGTATATGTATATGTATATATATGTGTGTGCGTGTGTCTATATATATATATATATATATATATATATATATATATATATATATATATATATCTAGACATCATGGTACATCAAAATGATACATTAGGCACCTCAATGTTGCTATACATATGCATCACATCTAAAAATTCACAAAATATGTATCTTGTATAATCAAATGGATCTCATGACCACTAGAAGATATCCTTGCAATCCTGACCTCATGGAGTAGATCTCTTTGCTCCTCTACCACTGTCACCTCCTATCGTCCTATCCCCCAATGGCCTAACTACTAACCCTGATGACACCCCTCAAGTCCTCTCATATATCCCTTGCTCTAAATATGAGGCTCATCTATGCTCTAAAAGTACTTCCTAGTGATAGAGGCCCATATAATAGGCTTCCTCTCTCCCCATCCTCAATGCATCTCACTATGCATCCAACGTGACTATCAATAACTACCCTGCACCTACCACTGTCATTACCTATATCACTAACTCTCACTCCCCTCGGTATATCTCTTCCCATCTCTACCACATGTCCCTATCCTTTGTCAGTCATTGGGTGTGAATGTCTGTCTATCTTTGCATCTCCTCTATCTAGCTTGACAATTGGGCTACCTCCCCCACCATCCCTTCTATACCTATGTTAGCTCTTGTCTTGGTAATCTATCTTGTACCCACTTGACCCTACAATATGCCTAACTTCCATCGCATAGTCTCTATCTGAGCCTCTGCCCTCTCTCTCTCTGCCACCCTGGCTGCCTCTACCCTGGCTTCTCTATCCCTGTCCACTTCCACCAAAGCCTCTAATCATGTCACCTTTGCCTAAAGAATGACTTCCTTCTCTTGATTTCCCTACCTCTCATCTCCTCCTGATCCTCCTATCCCCATCTCCTTATCCTCTGGCAATGGCCCCTGGGCCACCTCCTCTCACCCACTTTGCACTACCTATGTAGGGCCACCTTCAATAGATGTTTTCACTATCCCCCTTTGCCACTCTGTCATCTGCCTCTATGCCCCCCACCTAACTCCTGACACTACGGCTAGTCTCTCCTCATCATCCTCCTCATCCTCCTCCTCAGAATCTATCTCAGACTCTATCTACTCTATGGCCTCTCTTGCTCCTAGCTCTGTCAGCCTTGCTGGCCTATGCCTCTCCCACTAGGCTACATACTCAGCTATCACCCCTACATCTGGCACCTGTCCCTAGACTACTATCCATGATACTAGCTGCATACCTCTGTAGCTACTCCTAACATTTCAAAGATCTACTCTGATGACCCATACTGACCTAATCTCCCTCGAGACAATCAGATGTGGATAACTTTCTGGAACCATACCCTACCTCAGGCTAAACTGTCTGCATACTCATGATGGCATATATCTCACTATCTAAAATATCATCCTCCTAACCAACTAAAAATCTACCTGCATGTATCCTAAGTACTTTGCATCTAGAGAAACATCCTCTCTCCCTGCCTACTCATCCCAATACCCCCATGCCTCACACCCTTTATACAGTGTCCACTCAAACCATATCAGCTCATCTAGTATTCTTTGTCAGGTCTCAACTAATCTCACATCCCCATATGACAAGGGTGATGAGTACCAACAAACAAATGGATTATATCACTATTGTCAACCCTCTTCTTGCAGTGGTCATAACACTACGATATGCTCCCACACCTAGACTAACAACAGTGTAACTCCAGGTCCCATCATCTGTTGAGTACAGTATGCACACATATGAAGGTCATAATATACCTGTGCTAAAATCATATATCCCTAAAAAATACTATATACCATCCTCCTCTAGTTTTTGTCTCACTACTCTCACCCATCCAATCGAAAAACCATGCCCTGAGTGGTTTGGCATCAACCTCCCTCCTACCAATCTAGCTAAATATAGCGCTAGCCAGAGAAATCCTGCCTCCATCCCCCCTCGCCATGACATCCACTACTAGTCAATTGGTAACTAGTCTACCCACCATCTGAAACTCTCCTCCATAAATTTCTCTACTCTCTCCAACAGATATTTATCCATCTGCCCCCAAATCAGTATCCACAAAATCCTCTGTACATCTAGAAATGTCACTATTACTGCCCTGGTCAGCAAATGGAAACTTGATGTGTCAAAGTGTCATCTCTAGATCAATCCTTTCATCAACACATTATGCACTCTCAGGTGCAGCCACTCATGCAAATGTTGCAGGTTGCATAAGGCCACTTATCCCCACTTTGCCTTGGTTAGCTCCTCTCACAATGTCATCATATCTGGCCATCACTCTTTCGAGAAAATCCAATAATGTGGCTCCTGCATCCAATTACCTAACATCCTTTGTCAGTCTTAGTCCTCACCCAATCCCTGCCCTCACATTGCTTCCCCCCATCCCCATGTCTTCTTTTCCCATGCCCAGTGCCCCCTTGACAGTGGAGTTGCTTGTCTTAAATCGAGCAACTCCACCTCTTCTGCAACCCCACCATTTGTCATAGGACACACAACATCGGGCATGCCCCCTCCACCTCCAGCTAGGTAGCACTGCCCATCCATGGATGGGTGGCTATGCCCCTCCCCTACCACCAGCTCACCCTTTGGTGGGTGCTAGCCCTTGGGTGGGTGGAGCCACCTATCAACTGATGGGTGGCACCACTGGCCCTTGGGCAAGTAGAGCCACTTGTCACCTGACGGGTGGCTACGCCTACCCAAAGATGAGCGGAGCTACTCGTTGGCTGACAGGCGGTACCACCTGTCCAAAGGTAGGTGGAGCCGCCCCTTGGCCGATGGGTGGCACCATCTGATCCCAAGGCAAGTGGAGCTTCCTGTCTACCAATGGGTGGTGCTGTGTCATCGAGTAGGGGGTGGAGCTGTGCGTCGGCTTCGCCATGCCTACCATTGATGGGCCTAGCCATTTTTGCCTCCCAAAATATTTTCAAAAAAAAAAAATATAACAATAAACACAATTTTTTTTACATTGTTGAAATTGACAACAAAGGTTTTGGGTACTCACTAGCTCGCCTCTATCTACTGCTCACTAATAAACTCACACCCACTCACCCAGCTACATCTTGTCCTATCATCCTACCATTTTCTCTTCTCCTCTCCTCTCCTCTCATCTTTTTTCTTCTTCTTAGGGGTAAAAATGAATCATTTTCCCCTTTTTTTCCATTTTATAAGTGGTCCCTTTTTTCAAAAAAGGGAGAGGTTCTTTTTTTTTTTAATCTTTTCCTTTTCTTTTGTCCCCCCTCATTAGTCATGCAAAGTCTTTTTCCCCTCCTTTCGCAAAAATTGACCAATTTTTTTAATTTTTTGGCCTATTTTCCTGAGGGAGCACATCCTCCTACTGACTTTTCCTCTGTGCACCTCTTAGGTCCATTTTTTCCTTTGGGGCATCTATATTTTCTTTTCTTTGACGTGATGTCATTTTTGACACCGCATCAAAGAGGGGCAAAATGTAGATACCTAAATTCATCCTTTAACATTAATTAAATTAAATTTAATTAATGACTCCAAATAACATTATAGTTAAATTTTAATTAATTATATTTGTTAAATTCATCTATTTATTTAATTAAATAAATTCACTAATTATTGTATTTGAATTAAATTTAAATACTACATTTCATAATGTATTAAATTAAATTTAATACATGTTCCTCCATAGTCCCCTTTTAAATAAATTTTTAATTTATTTAATTCCCTCACATTCTTTATTTCTACTAAGCCGGGATTAAATTATATTTAATTTAATTTAATCCTAAATCTAACCTAGATGCTATCCTACACACATCACTTTCTTTCTAATAAACATACTCACTAATTAACTAAGGTTAATTAGGCTAATTTTTGGATTCCTACATCCATTAGTCTTAAATTATGTGCTCACACATGTGTGAGCAAATTTCCAAAAATTATATTTTCAAAAATTGCTAAAATTTACATAAACAAGGTTTCTTATATTTTTGATAACACTTCTTACACCTTCTAAAATGGTGGAAATGGACTTTTTATCTTACACATATTCTAGACACACTTACACATGTACTTGAAGTACACATTGATCTCTCACATCCCAAGTTGCTCATACATGTGTGAGCAAGTCTTGGACTTTGTATGGCTTATGTGTCTCCTTGGTGACACCTATGTGGATTCCACATAGATGCCACTTCACCCCAGCCCTCCAAAATCTTATAAATAGGACCCTTCTCTTAAGAAAAATCTATTCATTTTTGTATTAGAGTTATTGTGCTAGTTTAGACTTAGAATTTCTTTCTCAGAATTTTTGTTAACCATTTGGTAGTTGTTAGAATGCATAGTAGAGTTTGATTTCATGCTTTACTTTGATGCCATTAGTAGCATTAGGCTTGCATGTCATTGAATTTAAGAGTTTCTTCCACAGAACCTTCTTGAGCTTCAATGACTTCTTATTGAATGTTTGAGGGTTGCTTCCATAGCTCCTCCTTGAGTAGTTCAATCTTGATTTTATCTTGCATTCATAGTGATATTTACACTTGTGCTGGGAGAGCACACCCACAACCTCTCTAAGAGCTTAAATCAAGAAAGTCTTGGGTGCACTTGCTTCTTGCTCATCCAAGGTTATGGTGAAGATGAAGATTAGTGTTTTTTTAAGTTTATGAACATGTTAGAGTAGATTGAATATGCTCTTTATCATTAATGTTTTCATGTTTAAACTTGTTCTTAAAAGGTAGGTTTTCATCATATATAATAATACTCAGCTCCTAATAGGACTACATCTCCTAACATGGATACGATATTTTAGTGCATAGTTGTGGGTACTATCTCCAGCAGGGTTTTCTCTTGGCTAGGGTTTCCTTGAGAACAAATAATGGTGTCATGAGTTATGTGTTATGTGTCTATGTTCTTTTCATTTATGCATTCATATGGTTTATTTACAATTGGTTGAAGTTTAAATTAAAGTGTTGTAATACTAATTCACCCCCCTCTTGTTAGGAATAAGGTGTCTCAACCTTGGATAATTCCTATTCTTATTATTTTTTTTGTAAATGTATTTTTTGCAAATAACGTAATTAAGTGTGAGTGTACATGTCTAGTTGGCATGTTGATGTGTCACTCCACTTGATGTGTTGGCATCTTGTGCGTAAGGAGATCATGACTGAAACAGTCATGAAGGATTCCTATGACGCGTAAGAACTATTTAAGGACTGTGCTATGATAGGTGTAAGAGCATCTTATGACTTGGGCCTATTTGGGCGCCCAAGAAGAAGTGGTTGGTGTGTGTAAGAGAATATGCCAAAAATAGGTTGGTGTGACAGATTCTCTTACACTTCTCTTGTGACCGTTATTTTTGGCAGATTCTATGACAAGCTGTCATAGTCTATTCTAGGGATGGATGCCTATTCTTGGGATTGCATGTAACAACTATGTACATGTGGCTTTGTGCATGGGTCTTGGTGGTTGTGCCTATTTTTGAGTCCAGAGGAGTCTATATATATGATGCTGCTCCTATGGGAGAGATATAATAAAGTTTAAGTCTTGTTGGCTTTGTCTCTCATTTCCTGAAAGAACTTGCATTGCAAGTGTATTGTAATCTTTGTGTTGAAGATAATACATTGTGCAGGTTTTAGAGTGCTGGGGTTTTTTACCGAAAGGTTTTCCCCAGGGTATATCATTGTGTCATTCTCTATTTTTATGTATGTATGGTATGTGGTTGCAATATCTTTGTTAAAGTAGTTAATGAATCTGAAATTGTAAGGATTTATAAGAATTTGCACAATACTCTCCTATAGAGATTAGCGTAGGAAGCTGTTTCCACACCTGAGTTCCCTTACAAGTGGTATCAGAGCTTGATCAAATTTTGATCCTAGTTGTTTGGTAGGGTTTTTTGAGCTGATCTCAAGTTTGAGTGGGAGTTTTTTGTAGAGCATTCTAAATCTTATTTGCAGATTGAGATGGCAAGTTCATCATATGGAAGAATGGAGGTGGAGAAATTTAATGGCACTAATTTCAAGTTGTGGAAACTCAAGATGGAAGACATGTTGGAAGATCGTGACCTATGGGAAGTGACTTCAAGTGCTACAAGACTAGCAACTATAGCTCAAGCAGATTGGGATATCAAAGACCATAAAGCTAAGGGTCTCATAAGACTCTGTTTAACCTACACTCCACTTGATGTGTCGGCATCTTGTGCGTAAGGAGATCATGACTGAAATGATCATGACAGATTCCTATGACACGTAAGAACTATTTAAGGAATGTGCTATGACAGGTGTAAGAGCATCTTATGACTTGGGCCTATTTGGGTGCCCAAGAAGAAGTGGTTGGTGTGTGTAAGAGAATATGCCAAAAATAGGTTGGTGTGACAGATTCTCTTACACTTCTCTTGTGATTGTTATTTTTGGTAGATTCTATGACAAGCTATCATAGTCTATTCTAGGGATGGACTCCTATTCTTGGGATTGCATGTAACAACTATGTACATGTGGCTTTGTGCATGGGTCTTGGTGGTTGTGCCTATTTTTGGGTCCAGAGGAGTCTATATATATGATGCTACTCCTATGGGAGAGATATAACAAAGTTTAAGTCTTGTTGGCTTTGTCTCTCATTTCCTAAAAGAACTTGCATTGCAAGTGTATTATAATCTTTGTGTTGAAGATAATACATTGTGCAAGTTTTGGAGTGCTAGGGTTTTTTACCGAAAGGTTTTCCCTAGGGTATATCATTGTGTCATTCTCTATTTTTTTGTATGTATGGTATGTGGTTGCAATATCTTTGTTAAAGTAGTTAACGAATCTGAAATTGTAAGGATTTATAAGAATTTGCACAATACTCTCCTATAGAGATTAGCGTAGGAAGCTGTTTCCACACCTGAGTTTCCTTACACCTCTCAGTATTAACTTATCCTAACATGAAGAACTAGAGGGGCCTCCCACTTCACCAGAGAATAGACCTATTGATGTGGATCTTGAGTCTCCACCTCCCCCAAAGAGGCAAAAAATTGAAGAGAGGCCACAACAGAGTGAGGATATCTATTCTCCCTCCCAATCTCCTCTAAATATTATGGGTCGGTGGGAGATAACAAAGCAGCTAACAAGAATGGGAAGCTTAGGTTAGATCTTTATGACCTATGAAGAAATTGATGGAGTCCTTGAACCTCCTAAAGTTGTAGAGATGGACTTGAGTATTAGTGAATTAGAAGACAAGGAATTAGACCTTGTAGCAAAGAAGGCATGTGATGAGTTTTTAGTAGATGATGCCTTTGTTAAGGCTAGGGATTTTGTGCAATTCCTATGGAGGACTCACCTAAGTCAATTCAAGGAGACCTATGAGAAAAAATAGGAAGAACATTCAGAAAAGGACCTTGCCATCATTGAAGATGAGGTCAAGAAAGAAATGTTAGAGAGATTTGAGAAGGTTACCCAAGAGCAAGGAAGAGAATTGAAAAAACATGTAGGGGTACTTATCCTTCCTAAATGGGACATTGTTGATGTAGTTGTTTTAGATGCAATTAGGAAGAAGAACAAACCAGTCAACAAAACTAGAGAAGAAGTTGAGAAAGCCATCAAGGGAGTCACTTTTAGTGATGATCACTAGGCTCTAGTTATGTGGTCTCTCAGGAAGGAAGATGGAAATAAAGGCAAGAAAATTGTTAGGGGTGACCTTTCTAGAAGTTTATTGGTGAAAAGAGTTAGTGAGACCTCAGGAGTTGAGGCCTCAGAGTTAGCATTAGAAATTTCCAAACTCAACATGAAAGTGGCAGAAAAAGCATCCAAAGAAAAAGAAGAGCTCACAATAAAGCTGGAGACTGTCCTAAAGTCCTATGGTGAAATGAAGAAAGAGGTGAGTGAAAAGGACATAATAATTGTTGAATTGAGGAAGCAGTTAGGAGGGCAGTTGCAAGTTCAAATTCCTGCATAAATACAAATTGCTTCTTCCCCTGCTAGGTCTTCATCCTCAAGCCCTATTATTGAATACCCTCCTTACCTTGTGCCCCCTTTCACTCATGAAGAATTTATGATTGAAAGAGAAATGTTGGAAGACCATAGGAGAGCCTTGATTGAAAAAGGAAAGAAATTAAAGGGTGAAAGGCAGATTTTCATGGAGGGAAAATGAGAGATTAATACGAAGTATGAGGAGAAGATTAGAGACATAGTTCTACAATTTATTGAGGGAATTGAGCCAAAGAGTATTTACATGAGTGGAGAAAAACTAGTATAAATTTTGACTTCTTTTAAGGGGGGAAAAGGCCACTATAGAACCAATTTTGGATAGGTGGATATTGAGGAAAAATAAAATGAAATTATTTTATTCTTTATCAAAGGTTGAACAGGATGTAGATGAAATAATAAAGAATACTCACAAGTTTGTTAAAAACTTGTTAGAGTTTGCAGTTAGTAGAGAGAATATTCATAAGAAGGCATTAGTTTTAAAAGGTAAATATTCTAAGGCTTGTTTTGAAATGTTTCCTAGTATTTTTCAAGAAAAATGGAGAGTTAAAGGACAAAAGAAAATGGCTCGAGCAATTTTATGATGAGATGTCAATAAGAATGAGCAGTATTTCAAACATGGATAGTAATATTTCTTTTGTTAAAACAATTGAGAATATAGAAAATGCTAGGACACATTTTGGGTTCCTAAATAAAGAGGCTCAACATGTAAAAATTGATTGGGACATTTTGACCAAAAAGAGGTGATGAGGCCAAGTTAAGGCCTATTTGGTTTATGATTTCATATGTTTTAATGGTTAAGACTTGGGAACTTTATGAGTTTTTCACAGACTTATTTAGATTGCTTATGTTTAAAACTGCTATGTGTGTGTGTGTACTTGGATGTTTTTAAGTTTAAATAAATATGCTAAATATATATGTTACATGGTTATGTGGAATGAAATCTTGTATCTTTCCATCTTGCATTGATTGGGTAGTGTTTCTTGTAGCCATGTGATGAGAGAAAAGCTAATGTAGAAAAACTTATTATGAATTCTATCTTGGATATGTATTGTGATTTTTTCATGTGCACGCTAATCTCTTGCAGTAAATGGTGAGTCAACAAGTGAAGAAGAAGTCAACATAAGAAGACAAAGTGGTGACATAAAGTTGAATAAATTTTTTGGGACTCATAATGATTCCATAACTTTCAGTCAGTAGCGGTTGACATTGTGGATTGGGTCAATGCAGTTATTAACCATTAAGGAATAAATCTAGAGGTCATGAGTTCCTAAATTCATGAGCAACTGAGTGCAACTTACTCCTACATTAAATGATGTTGTTCTTGTATCTTCAAAGTCATCAAATCCTTGACGTTGGAAAATCCTAATTTTAGGGAGTTCTATTTTAAGTTGTTGTTAAATAAGCTAGAGTTTCAGATTCCTTAGCTAGTTTTTGTAGGAAATCCTTTTGTAATCCAATAGTAGTGGAATACAATTTTGTTGCTACACTTTGTACTTATGCTTTATGAATGAATGAAATGATATCTTTAGTTCTTAACCTCTGAGTTTTTCTTCATTCACTCTTCCGTTGGGGCTCACGCGGGAGGTGAACTTAGTTCATAGTTAAGTAGGAGTTAGTTTTAAGTTTCATTGAAGTATTTAGAACTCTGTTGCTCCTGCAACCATTTGGTAACTGAACTATTGGTTTTTCCCTACAACATAAGTAAATAGCTAGTTTACTATTTGTAGCATGTTTCCAAAGCTCTAGATTAAATTATTATTCTACTTCTTAACTTAGTATTTCCTTCAACATTTTCATTACATAAGTTATGATGGCACCTAAGATGGATTATAGCATATACCTTAGGGGATTAATTTCAAGCTTACGTCCCTGGTTGATAATTCAATGAGCTCAATATGTTATTTTAAGTATAATATTTGGTATTTTTTAATCATAGAGTCACTATAAAATAGATGTCCAATCCTTAGTTACAGAGGTATTATATTGACTAGTCATTTTTTGGTGTCATTGCTAGGGATGGTGTCAATCTAATCCAGACCTGAAGTCATTGTGTTAGTTTTAGTTTTGAATTATTTTGTATGCATATAAGAAGAGATAATATTAGGAGATTCCTTCCTCACAATATCCAGGGTGAACCATTTGATATCTTTAATCCCGAGCTTGAGGAACCCCAAGTTGAGAATGTAGAAGAAGAAGAACCATTTGAAAACCCATTTGCTGATGCACAAGAACAACTACCTTCACCATTATCTTCTAGAGAATCATTAAATTTGAATAAATTTTTAACTAAACCTGAGTATTAGGACAATCCATTCACTCTTGTTATTTATTAGCCATGACAACCAGGTCCTCCTCCAAGTATGTCTCAACCTACCTTTCCTTTCCCCAGCCCTACTCAACATGGTAATCAAAATATGAAAAAAATACATGCCTCTACACTTCCCAAATTTTATGGCCTTATTACTGAAGACCCTAATACCTTCCTTTTTGAATTTGACATCCTTTTTAGGAGTTATGATTAGACAACTGATGCCCATAAGATGAAATTGTTTCCATTTACTCTTAAGTAGGCCGCTCTAAGATGGTTCATGGGGTTGGGTGCCAATGCTATACCGATTGGGATACAATGAGAAATATGTTCCTTTCTAAATATAAGGAGTAATGTAGGGGTCATGATTTGAAGGGAGATGACATTTTCAAAATGTCACAAAAGGAGGATGAGACCTTAGAAGACTATGTCTCAAGGTTTATGTTTAACTTGCAATGCAATATTACACAACATTAGTGGAATGAGGAATCACAAAAACATCTTTTCCTAAAAGGTTTAAATGATAGAAGTATTGATGCCTTAGACCTTATAGTGGGCAGAGACATCACTCAAAAGAACTAGGCTGACATAAAGAATATATGTTAGAACTATTCAAGGGCTACTATGAAGAAAAATAGAGGACTCAGAGATTTACCTCATAAGTCCAATAGTTTAGGGGTATCTAAGATGGAATTGTCCAATCTTCTTTTTGATTTCAAGAAGGAAATTGTTAATGATGTTGCCACCTAGTTGGACAACATGCATGCAAGAAGGAAGAAGGAAGAAGCTGATGCTATGTTAGTTGAATATTATCCGCATTATAGAGAAAGGAAGAGAAATTTCAAATGCAAGATTGTTGCAAATTTGGAGTCACATGCAATACCTACTAAATTCAAAGCTATTGATGAAAATAGAGAGGTGCTCTATGTTTCTCAACACAGGCCATGGGCCCAAAGACTAGGTATGCCACAAGACCCTTTGCAAAATTATAGTAATAATAGTCAATGGAAAAATTACTAGAATATGGGTCCCCAAGGATTTAGTGGGCATAGTAATTGGTCCAATCAACCCTAGTAGAGTTAGAAAAAACTCCAATAGGGTTGGAAGCAACCCCAAAAAGGTTGGAAACAACCTCAGCAGGGTTGGCAACAACCCCAATAGGGTTGGCATCAACCTCAACAAGGTTAGAAGCAACCTCAACAGGTTTGGCAACAGTCTCACCAAGGATGGAAGCAACCTAATAAGTGGTCTAACCAATCTAATTAGCAGGCCTTAATGCCACCACCTCAACAATAGGCTATAATGCCTCCTCCTGCAACCAATAGAAATCCAGCTAAGAAAACCCAACTACCAACTCAACCTAATCCTAATCCTAACAATAGCAATCCGCCAATGCAACAACAAAGTTATGCTATCTCTTTGAATGATATCCATCTAAGGTCAGGTGTCACTCTTGCTTCACCTCAAAAGCATATAATAATAAAAGTTGAAGATCCCCCTACTAAAAAAATAGATGTGACCACTCCAAAAAACTCTCCTATAGTAAAAGAACCCCCATTCCCTCAAAGGCTAGTAGACCAAGTTGAGCCCATGGAGAACCAAGTAGTAATAAACTTGCTCAACCAGCTGAAGCATATGACAATAAAAATACCATTACTAGATGCCATCAAATAAGTTCATATTTATACCAAGGCCATTAAGGAAGCTTGCATAAAATAGCCAAGAAGAAAGAAGAAGGATCCTAAAACTATTCATGTCTTAGGACAATTGTCTGACCTTATATTGGAGAAGTTGACAGTACCCAAATATTATGACCCAGGGAGTCCTGTAGTTAGTATCACCATTCATGAAATGAAAGTACTAAATGACTTATTTTATTTGGGAGCATCTATAAATGTAATGAAAAAAGAGGTATTTTCTCAATTGCATATCAATGTCCTTAGAGAAACGCCAACCATTCTTTATCTTGTCGATAGTTCTACTATCAAACCAGATGGGATGGTAGAGGATATCATAGTTACATTAAAATCTTGGGAATACCCAATATATTTTGTTTTCCTTTCCCCAAAAGCTAATATGGGTGGCTGTCCTCTCATCCTAGGGAGACCATGGTTATCTACTGAAAATGATTACACAGCTTATAGGTCTAGAAAGATGACAATATCTAATGGTATCCATACTATGAACTTGACTCTATACTCCCCTACTCATCCTCTAATACAAGATGATCATGTAGTTTGGCCCGATTTAGGAGATGTTGAAGAAGAAGTCAACTAAATCCATCAGCTTATGATGATAGGTAGAGATCCATTTGTTGCCTCTTGGGAAGATGATGAGGTAATCTCATCCATTGTCAAAAATGAATATGGAGCAGGCTCTCAATTGTGTTCCCAGCCAGACCGTATCCTGGAAACTATTCTGTCACCTCCAAATGCAGCTCAATAATCAACATCCTCCCAATTCCTTCATTAATTATTACCTCATGAGAGGGATTCTTTTCCATTTTCTTAGATATCCATGATGGATAAGGTAATTAAGATCAAAGTTAGTCCAGGGAAAGAATTAAATATCAATAGTGCTTTGTCACCACCACATCAGAAAATTATACTAAAGTTGCTACAAGAAAATCAAAAGGTATTTGCCTAGGATTATACATACATGAAAGGATTGGATCCTAAAATTTATACTCATAGGATTTACATCATCCTAGAATATAAGCCTCTAAGGAAGCCTCATCGGAGAGTTAACCCTATCTTAAAAGACATAGTTAAGACTGAACTACAAAAATTGTTAAACGCTAGTTTTATCTACCCCATATCTAATGGCCAATGGGTTTCACCCTTAGTTATAGTGCCAAATAAATGAGGGAAATGGAGAGTTGGTGTAGATTATAGGGAACTAAATTTAGCCACTAAGAAAGACCATTTTTCATTGCCATTTATAGATCAAGTTGTTGATTATTTAGCTAGCAAGAAGTATTTCTCTTTCCTAGACAATTTTAGTGGCTATAATTAGATCTAAATAACTCCAGAAGACCAGGAGAAAACCACCTTTACATGTCCATGGGGAACCTTTGCATACCCAACCTTATCTTTTGGCTTGTGCAATACTCCAGCTAATTTCCAAAGAGTTGTTATAAATATTTTTTTGATATATCTGTTGAATGTATAGAAATTTATATGGATGATTTTACCACCTATGGGAACACTTTTGAAGAAGATAAAGCCAATTTTGAAAAGGTTCTCAAAAGATGCCAAGACTACAATCTTTCTCTAAATAGTGATAAATATTTCATGATGATGGAAGAAGGTGTTGTGTTAGGTCATTTCATTTCATCACATGGCATTCAGGTAGATCTGACAAAAAATGAGGTAATCAACACTTTGCCCACACCTGAAAAGAAAAAGGATGTAAGAAGTTTTCTTGGATATGCTAGATATTATAGGAGATTTATCAAGGATTTCAGTCAAATTGCAACACCTCTTTACAACTTTTTGAAGAAGGCTTCAAAATTCTCCTGCGATTTTGAGTGTGACAAGTCTTTCTTATAGCTTAAGGAGGTTCTAACCAAAGCACTAGTATTGAGAGGTCCAAATTAGGGATTGCATTTCCACATTCATACAGACACCTCCAACTATGCTATAGGTACAATGCTTAGATATAGAGAAGAAGCAGTGGAGCATGCTATTTATTTCACAAGTAAAAATCTGCAGGGAGCATAATTCAACTATACAGTGACAGAAAATGAATTTCTTGTTGTTATTTATGTACTGAATAAGCTCAGGCATTATAGTACTGGTTATGATATATTTTTCCATACTGATCATTTAGCCATCAATTAATTGATGAATAAACTTGTCATATCTGAAAGGTTAGCTAGATGGTTACTGCTCATGCAAGAATTTGACATTACTATTGTGGACAAGCCGAGAAAGGAAAATGTAGAGGCTAACTTTCTCTCTCATTTGCATGTTTCTAATGACCCTGTAGCCATTGACGATAATTTTCTAGATGAGCATCTATTTCAATTATCAACACAAAATCCATGGCATGCTGACATTGAAAATTACCTCACCATAGGTAGGACACCACTTCACTTCTCCTCCAAAGAAAGAAAATTATTAGCAGAGAAAAGTTTTAACTTTTCTTGAATTGATGGATTTATGTTTTACACTAGTCCTGATCAAGTGATGCGTAGATGCATGTGAGAAGATGAAACATATGATATCCTTTAGGCATGTCATGATGAGCCATGTGGAGGTCATTTTTCCATAAAAAGAACAACATTTAAAATCTTGACCACTAGATACTATTGGCCAACTCTACACAAGGATGCAGCTAGGTACACCAAAAAATGTGATAGGTTCCAATGAATGGGAAGACCTAATAAATCATATCAGATGCCCCTACAACCTCAAGTTATTGTAGCACCTTTTGATAAATGGGGGATTGACTTTGTAGGACCTATTGAACCTTCTTCACAAGGTAAATCTTATATTCTAGTTTGCACTAATTATGTCACTAAATGGGTAGAGGCCAATCCTATGAAACATCCTAGGGATAGTAATGTTGCTAAATTTTTATATGAATTCATTTTCAAAAGATTTGGTGTCCCTAGGGAGTTAGTATCTGACCAAGGAGCTCAATTTACTTCAAATCTCATAGCTTCTTTGATGGAAGAATACAAAATTAGGCATGGTAAATCTTCTCCTTACCATCCACAAGCCAATGGCCAGGTAGAGGTAACCAATACAGAGCTGGAAGAAATAATTACCAAGACAGTGTCAGTCCATAAGAAATATTGGGCAACCAAACTTCTTGAAGCAGTCTGGGCTTATATGACTACTTGGAAGACTACCACAAGATTCACCCCCTTTGAACTTATCTATGGTAAGTCAGCTATGAGGCATGTGGAATTTGAACACAAGAATTTAAGGACAATATTGGAGCTTGATCTAGATCTTACCCATGCCCAAAAAGAGTGCATTCTAACTCTGAATGGACTTGATGAATGGGAAAAATATACCTTACATAATATAGAACTAGTGTAGCAGCAAAGGAAATAATGACATGATAAATTTATCAAGGATAAACAATTTTTTGTTGGTGACTGGGCTCTCTTCTATGATTCTAGGTATCAACATACTCTTGGGAAGTTTCAAACCCACTAGTTGGGACCATATGAGATAGTTGTTGTTTTCCCAAATGGTGTTGTTCAATTATCAACTATTGATCCTATACACTTCAAATTACTAGTAAATGGACAAAGGCTTAAGCTGTATCATAAGCCTCACAAAAAAGAAGAGTTCCTGCATCAATTTCAGTCAGACACTAATAACGGTTCTCCTACAACATTTGGAAATGAGCCTCCCACTCATTTCAGTTCTTCTCTTTAAACCTTCCAATCACCTCATAATAAATACTTTATTTATGAAAGCACTCTCTCCGTAATAAATTCTACTTTTCCACTTCATCAATTCTAGTCTATCCACCCATCCACCTCATCATTTTCCACCAATGGATGACACTTTCACACTGTCATCAATGCCTTGTTAGGTTCGTATACACTATCCAAGGTATTAATTTTCTAAATTGGTTGCTCTCTTGTCACATGTGCACTTGTAGGACCAATTTCTCAATTAAGTTGGGGGGGGAGATATCATTTTTTGTTTTATGTGTCTATGTAATTATTAAATACTATTCTTTTAAACCATATTTGCACTTTTGCACATTCTTGCCAAATTTAGCTTTGTATGATGTGACAACTTTGAAAGAACTATTGATTTTGCACATAATTCACAAAGGTTCATAGTACAAGACATCTGAAGAAGTAATTATGAATAGTTAATTTGTGATATGTTTTGGATTCACACTCATGTTTTCTTAAGAGCCTAAACCTTATAAACTCTAGAACTTTTTGCATTTTAAATTACTTGTAACTACTGCCTTTGTTGCCTCTGTATTTCAAGCATTCTCTCAAAATCCTTGTTGTAGTGTGTTTTGAATTGCTATGAATTTTTTTGTGTGATTTGGTACTCTAAAAAGATAAGAGGAGATTTGATTCGGTGTGAGACCACAATCCATCAGCTCTTGTTCAATGACTAAGCATGCATGCCATATTTTCAAGCCAGGGGTTGTCTTGATTACATTCGTAAGCTCACCAGCTAGGATGGTGAGGTAGCTTCATAGTTTCTAAGAACACTAAATGGTAGAGTAGCCATGGTCAAAGGATTAATGGTGTTGTTTACTCAATAAATTATGGCTGAGGTCATGGGGTTGCCATAGGAAGGTGAGGAATTTTTGGAAAGTCTTGATTGGATGACTACCAGAGCTTAGTTTACCCTACATTTAGACCCTCCACTAGATATTGATAAAAAGTAAGGTATGAGCAGATTATGTTTGCTAGACCCTTATAAGAAATGTGTAGTCTATATCATATATTATTTTACCTATGAGGGATGACAAAATTTTGTACATTCTGTCCATTTCAAGTTCTTGAGCTTCTTGTGGCATGACAACAGGCCAGTAAATGTACCTAGTTTCTTATTCCATATCTTAAAGAAAAGAGCTTCACTTGTGTAGGAAGGTAAGCCTGATACTATCTCTCACCATTGTTTAATCAAGTTAATTATGGAAAGAGAATTAAGAGAGTAGTTAGATGTGTTGTGGGAGGATTTTCTTTCAGGAGAATATGAGAATCAAACCCTAAGCCCTATAGGGAGAAGAGTAGGGAATAGGGTTCAAACTAAGCATGTGGTTAGTAAAATTATTGAAGATTTAGAACTAATGTCTTCTTCAAGAAGAAGGTCTAGGTGTAGGAACCTTGAAAGTTCTCCTAAAGCCTCTACCTCTGGATCGGTCTAGAATATGGATAAGAAGAAAATCTCTACAGAAGACTACTCCCCCGTTTGTGAAAACTAGGGCTCCTGTGAGGAAAGGGAAAGAAAGGAGAAAAATGGCCTTTGGCTCTTGTCGAAAGACAAAAGAAGAAGTTCCTATAGCTTCAACTGCTCCAAGGAAGTGGAAAATTCCTTTCAAAGAAAAAGAGACCCTAGTTAGGAGAAGTTGTAGAAGAAAACAAAATTTGTCTGAAAATATACCATAAACTAGGTCAACTGTTGATCCTGAAACTTTTGAACCATGTGAGCCAAGAATAGGTGAACCTAGAGATAATCAACAAGAATTGCCTGATTCATTTCCTGAAATTGATAAAGAGCATTCCCCTGTGGGAAGAATGGGTGAAGAATGCATAGTGCTTGGAGATGATTCCAGTTCTGATGAGCATGCCTATAGGTTTTAGAGGAAGGGTTCATCCTTTGAAGGACCTCAAATAGTTGATGAACTCATGGACTCATAAAATGATGTTATGTCAAAAGAATGTTTCCAAGTGGAAGAAGAAATACTACAATCACCTCCGACAACAATAGGAGGAAATTTTTTTGAAGAAGATTCTGAGGTTAATATGATTTTTGTGAACAAAGTGGTTGAACAGATATTTAATCAAGGTTTAGATGCACTAACTATAACTGCTTAGAAGTGTTGTAATTCAGAGAGGTTTATGATAGTGTGGACATGTCCTACAAAGGAAAAGAATTCAAGTAATAATAAGACTGTTGTTCCAAATTTAATAAGGGAAAACCCTAGTGCAAATACCATGCCAGATGCTTCTTGTCCTGTGTCATTATTTTCCATTATTTTTTAGCTATCTAACCAGTTCTTCATGGAAAGAGAATAATGGAGATAGAAGAAGAAATATTTGAATCAAGTCATTGATAGGCATTACCAAGAACTTTTGGAAAAGGAAGAGGAAGTGGAGAAACTTCATGCAAAGCTTACTAAGGTAACATCAATTATACCTGAATTGATGAGCTACCGATCTCCATCTCCTATTTATGCAATATTCCTTAAAGAAAAAATTTTTAAATTATCAAATGACTTGTATAATGAGAGATAGGTCTCCATCATTAAATGAACCCCTTGAGTTTTCTCAAGCTTTCCATAGTTCTCTTGCAACAATACAAATTTTTTTATGTGAACTTTTCCTCCATAATCTTGCAGTACCCAATGATAGGGACTATAATCCCTTGTTGTATGTTGGGGATATCCAATTAAGAGCTCTTATGTCATGGATCCAAAATGAGATAAGTAGGGAATCCCAAGATAAGGTTTATAGGGAGTTAGAGGAAGAAATTCCTCTCTACCTAAGACCAGAAGCCAAAGATCCTAAAACTTATTACTATGACCTGCTGAAAATTGCTCCTTCAGATTCAAGAAGCCGAGTCATTTACCCCCTCATAAATGCCACTTTTGATGAGTATATTAGAATGGATGAAGCTGAGTTGCCTAAGGCTGTGAACTCAATATAGTGGCATTGGATCAAAATGACTGAAGAACTGAGGAACAAGGAGTCACATTCACCCCTTAATTTCAATATGGAAAATAGAAGAGCTCCATGGTCTATCACATTGGGTAGAGTGAGACTGAGTTTCTAGATTCCTATCACCTTTCAGCCGACCTTTATTATTTCTTTTTTATTGGAAAATTCAGAGAACTTGGATGATTATGATATGGCAAGGGAAGTAAGGAGGTGAGAGAAACACTAAAACAAAAGGATTCTATTGGAGCTTTGCAGAGGGAGGTACAAGGCAGAAAACAATTGTAGACTACAAGATGACAACAAGGATAAAGAACTTCATGTTTGCTAGAGGACCAACAAATGGAAAAGATGAGGGGAAATGATGAGGCCAATTTAAGGCCTATTTGGTTTATGGTTTCATATGTTTTTATGGTTAAGACTTGGGAACTTTATGAGTTTTTCATAGACTTATTTAGACTTCTTATGTTTAAAACTGCTATGTGTGTGTGTGCACTTGGAAGCTTTTAAGTTTAAATCAAATATGCTAAATATATATGTTACATGGTTATGTGGAATGAAATCTTGTATCTTTCCATCTTGCATTGATTGGGTAGTATTTCCTATAGCCATGTGATGAGAGAAAAGGTAATGTAGAAAAACATATTATGAATTCTATCTTGGATATGTATTGCAATTTTTGCATGTGCACTCTAATCACTTGCAGGAAATGGTGAGTCCACAAGCGAAGAAGAAGTCATTATAAAAAGAAAAAGTGGTGACATAAAGTTGAATAACTATTTTGGGACTCATAATGATTCCATCACTTTTAGTCGGTAGCAGTTGACATTGCAGACTGGGTTAATGTGGTTAGCAACCATTAAGGAGTAAATCTAGAGGTCATGAGTTCCTAAATTCATGAGCAACTGAGTGCAACTTACTCCTACATTAAATGATGTTGTTCTTGTATCTTCAAAGTCATCATATCCTTAACATTGGAGAATCCTAGTTTTAAGGAGTTCTATTTTAAGTTGTTGTTAAATAAGATGGAGTTTCAGATTCCTGAGTTAGCTAGTTTTTGTGGGAAATCCTTTTGTAATCCAGTAGTAGTGAAAGACAATTTTGTTGCTACACTTTGTACTTATGCTTTATGAATGAAGGAAATGATATCTTCAATTCTTAACCTCTGAGTTTTTATTCATTCACTCTTTTGTGGGGGCCCATGTGGGAGGTGAACTCAGTTCATAATTAAGTAGGAGTTAGTTTTAAGTTTCATTGAAGTATTTAGAACTATGTTGCTCCTGCAACCATTCGGTAACATAACTATTGGTTGTTTCCCGCAACATAAGTAAATAACTAGTTTACTGTTTGTAGAATGTTTCCAAAGCTTGAGCTTAAATTTTTATTTTGCTTGTTAACTTAGTATTTCCTTCAACATTTTCATTACATAAGTTATGATGACACCTAATATGGATTAGAGCATATACCTTGTGGGCATTATTTCAAGATTACGTCCCTGGTTGATAATTCAATGAGCTCAGTATGTTATTTTAAGTATGATATTTGGTACCATTTAATCACAGAGTCACTATAAAAAGGATGTCCAATCCTTAGTTACAGAGGTATTGTACTGAATAGTCAAGAGGGATGAGGTTGCTTCCTTTCCTTGGCCAAGAGATGAAGTGTTAAAATCTTGGGAAGATAAATATACCTCAAAAGAAGAAAGTAAAGAAGAGATCCCCACTGATGATGTAATAGGTGGCACTTTCCCAATTTCTTAAAAGAAAAAAATTGTAAAGGTGAATTTTGTGTAAAATAATGATGAGTACAAGGATACCACTTGGCATGAGCATAACTATTTTTGGAAACTGTTGCAGGATCTTGGCAAACAAATCAAAGGACATTTTTGTAAAGTTGCAACAATGTAGTTATTTTGTACTTGTTATCTTGTGTCTTATCTAATGTGACAATTTTTGTCATATTCCTAAATGATCTAAAGCTTGTTGCAATCCTTGTTCTATAAAAGGATTCCCAAGATCATTTAGAAGGGCTAGAAAACTTGGATAGTTTTTGCTTACAAGTTTTCAGTCAAGGGTATAGAAAACTATATTAGGTTGTATTATTATTGAAAATAGCAAGTTTCTTTATTTTTGGCCATTATTGTAGTGTTGTATATTTTTGAAGCATAGTGTATACAAGGAACATGATTCAGTATATATGAATACAAAAAATCCAGTATTCAAATTTCTCCTTTGTGTCTATTTCTTTGAGTTATGAATTTTCTAATTCATTGCATGGAATTTATCTATGCATGTGTTCTTTTCCTCTTCTTTGATCTGAGATCAAATTAAATAGCTCTAGATAGAACATGGATTTATTTTTGTTTTCACAAGGATTTCTATAAGTAGTATGAATTTGGTGATAAATTGATCAATATTGTCATAAGGTGGTAATATTTAGGGATCCTAAATCATTGACATTAGGTGGTTTCTATATTCTTTCTTTGCAGTAAAAGTATTGCCCAATGGATAAGGCACTGGCCATAAATGAGTTTATATTTCAAATGATATGTGCTTAGTAGGGTTTGGCTATATTCCTATATATTGATATAAATATGTCAAGATCTTTAAGGTATTGTGACCTACAAGTTGTATCTCATCAATTGTAATGAAGAATCAATAAATGACTGGTTATTATTTAGTATTTTATTATCATTTATCTATTATTAAAATATAGAAGGTATTATAAAGTGTTGTATGTTGATTTGGCTTAGGAGAACCCTCCTTGATTTTGCAGAGCCAGAAGTGCAGAGGGAAGTCTTGTCCCTATAGTTGGTCCAATCATCCCAAATCTTCCATATTTAGAACTGGCCATTCCTGACAATCTATTTGTGGATGTATTGGTTACTTTCATAAGAATAAATTCCATTTTGAAGATCCAACGGGTTAGATTATGCAAATTTTAAATAACCAATCATAATTCTTAAAAATATTGTGGTTATAATGTTGTATGTTTTTTATGGCAATTGAGAATCAATGAATGATTGGTCATCATTTATTATTTTCTTATCATTTTTTGCTATTAAATTCTAGAGAGAATTGTAAAATGTTGTATGTTGAGATGGATTAGGTGAACCCTCCTTGACCTTACTGAACCAAAAGTATAGAGGGAAGTCTTGTCCATATAGTTGGTCCAATTGCCTTAGATTTCCCTATATTTGGAATTAACCACTCCTACAAATTTATCTATAGGTATATTGGTAGCTTTCAAAGCATAAAATCCATTTTGTGAACCAACAGATTCCAAGAAGACCTACAAATATAGAAAAATGAATAAGAGAGTATGGAAGTATCAAAAAGACATATGAATTCAAATACAAGACATGGTGATAAGAATATAAGAAAAATATAGAAGATGTGTTAATATTTCATTTTCATAAGTTCTTAAGATTCCCAAGAAACTTAAGATAGATTATTCCTAAGGAGCTAGTTGAAAAAATCAACATAAGATGGGATGAAGCTGCAAAACAGGATAGAAAAAGTAGAGAAAGAACTCTTATACTTGTAAAGCCAGAAACAAATATTGAAGAGATTGATCAACTGATGAAGAAAAATGAAAATAAATTTTCTAAAAAGAATAGAATATAAAAGATACTGGCAAGATTACATAATGAAGATGAAGTGGAAGGACTAAAAATGTGGAAAACAATTTTTAATGTTGAATTACTAGAAATACAAGAATCATAAATTGGTCAAAAGTAAGAACAAGAAGAGAAAAAAGATTTGACATGAAAATATAGCCTAATAATGTTTGAAGAAGGACAAGAAAGTTAACAAATTGAAATACAAGATGAATTAGATGATGACACAAGTAATGAGAAAGTTGAACAAATTGAGGAACAACAAATGCTAGAAGTTATAATTGCATACACTAAAATAGTATAGGTGACACGCGCTACCAATATGGTACCTACTATTGGTGAGATATCATAAGAGGAAATAATTGAGGAACAATTAATAAATTTGGAAAAGGATGAGACAATAGAATCTGAGGAAGTACAAATTGCAAGGACACTACAAAATATGACAATGATAACAACAAAAAACTTAAAGAGGAAAATAAATTTAGAATCTGAAGAAGAAGAAGAAGACTTAGATGAAAGACCTAAATTTAAAATATTGAAGAGAGATCCTAAAGAGATGCACTATGAGGAACATATATTATATGCAGAAAAACTCAAAGAGAGGACACTTGCAAAAAGATAACTGAAGGATAAACAAACAAAAAAGATTATGAATAAAATAGTCAAAAAAATTTCAATCTTACTATCATCAATTTCAGTGGATATAGAAGAATCAAGTTTAGGACAGATGAAAAATTATGTGAATATGATAAGAGATGATCACACAGTAAAAGAAGAACTAGAAGAAAAGATACAACAAAATATATATACTGATAGAAGAAAAGATAAGCTAGAAGAAGTAATAGGAATACTATCAGAGAAAATTTAAAATATGAAGCAATTGTTTACTGAAACAACCCAAATGTATAAACAATTATATGAGAAAGGTAATATAATAAATGAGGAATAATGCCTAATAGCTATTGTTGGAGATTTGCCAGCAAGCCAGTACTACTTGTATGTTTGTCATTGATGACAACATATGGTAAGTAGCATGTGTGGAAGAATTATGTAGTAAGATTTGAGTATATGTAGCATGGACATGTTATCAACATGATATCATAGACACAGAGGTTAATTGTTAGTACAGACAATTATGTAGCAGCTTGTGTCAACAGTGTTCCTAACAGAGTTATAGGAAATGTTCTGTGAGTGATTGTCTGTATAGTTATAATGGAGCCATGAGCATTTGGATATGTGATGGAGACATGTTTGTGTTGTTACATTCATGGATGAAAAGTCTGATGTGTAGTAGAAGTGAAGTTATCCAGTCGCTATCCACCAGTTGTAGTTTCCTGTGTTTATCTAGAAGAGCTGACATAGATTCTATTGGTACAAGAGTTACACCTATCATTTTGGTATGCATGCTTGAATTAGTGATTGGAGAAGAGTTAAGAATGTTTGGTTAAGAGTACATGATGTAATTCAACTTGAGGAGAAATTATTAGTTAATTTGGTATAGCCAACAGTGTGTAGCGTGCATCTACACTTATAGATTTAGACATGTCCTAGTTTGTGTTGTGTGCTTAGTAGAGCTGACCAAGATGTTATTGGAGAGTGTTATTGTTTCTCTAATATGAATTCAAGGTGGTTCTAACAAGCTGACTTGATTATATCATTTAGAGGAAAGATACTTATAGCCGGTCATTTGTGATTGCTAGAAGAATGGTATGGAGATGAAAGATTAGAGCAAAGTAGAGAGTGCAAAGTATTGTGCCATTAAGAAGAGCTCTATGTGACAAAGAAGATAGAGTGTGCTATTCATTGGAATTGATCACAATAGCAAGTCTACCTCACAATTCACCAAGATCCAGATATAGTGTATATCTGTTATTCAAAAGGTTGCAACCTTCACCCCTTTGAGTAGTGAGCTCTCAGATAGTGCATCCTCACCCCTAACAGGATCAATCATAAAAGACTCCTAACAGGGTCTGAATTTTGACCAGGTCACTATACTAAAAGTATTGTAAAGATCAACTCCTAACAAGGTTGTAAGATCTTCTAACAAGGATCATTATACACTAGTTCAATTTATTAGTGGGTGTTAATTTCCATTGGGATTTTTACCTATTTGGGTTTCCCTGTAACCAAATTATTGGTGTTGTGTTCAAGTGTTCTTTCATTATGTTTATGCTTAAAGTTTAAGTATACTTAATTGGATAAAGAATTGAAACTTGTAGATAACTGATTCACCCCCCTCTCAGTTATCTCTTGGGACTATTCCTAACAATTGGTATCAGAGCCAAGTGCCTCAGAGAGAAAGTTTAACATCTTGAGGTTGATCAAATGACATTCTTTAGAAAAGACAGTCCTAAGTTTGATGGAGAGAACTATCTTGATTGGAAGAACAAAATGGTGACACATTTGTAGTGCATTGCTTTTGAAGTTTTTGAAGTGGCTATCAAAGAAGTTAAGATCCCCTCTATAAAAGATCTTGAAAAGGAAGATGCTACTAGCAAGAAAAAGGATATGTTCCATCAGAATGAAATATCCAAAGAAGCCCTTATCAACACCTTATCTGATAGTGATTTTTCAGAGATAAAGAAAGTAGACACAACTTACAAGATATGGAAGCACCTAGAAGACATGTGTATGCACCCTAAAATGGTCGCCTAGACTTTGGGCCCCATTTATTCAATTTGTCAAATATCAATTTCCTGAATCAGTGCTTTGCAATTTTCAAATCAATTCCTTGATCAAATCACAATTAAATCAATAATTCAAATATTTCTAAGGTTTGATCATTTCATCAATAATTTTATTTAGTTAAAAGAAATATTCTCTTTTAAATAAATAAAATAGGCTTATTTAATTAAAAGAAATATCTTAAATAAAATAATCTTATTTAATTAAAACCCCTTTTAATTGAATGATTTTATCTTATTTAATTAAATATTCTTCTTTTTATTAAATAAACTTATCTTATTTATTTAAAAGATAATTCCTCTTTTAAATAAATAAAATCCCCACTTAAAGGAAAATTTGTGATGGAAAAGGAAATAAATCAAATAAAAATAAAACAAAAATCCTTTTCCTGATTCTTTCAATAATTTTATTTAATTGAAAGAAATATTCCCTCTTAAATAAATAAAATAACTTTATTTAATTGAAAGAAATATCTTTTAAAATGAAATAAATTTATTTAATTAAAATCTTTTTTAATTAAATGATTTTATCTTATTTAGAATGATATCTCTCTTTTAATTAAATAATGTTATCTTATTTAATTAATAGAGAATCATTCTTTTAAATAAATAAAAAATCCTCTTAAAGCTCTTTGTGATGAAAAAAGGGAAACAAATAATTAAAAATAAATAAAATCCCTTTTCTCTTCACACTTTCTAAAAAATGAGCTTTATTTCTTCTTTTTGGATTTATCCCACATTGCTCTTGAGGATGCATTCTCTTCCACATTTTCCTATATAAGGAGCCCTCTCCTTCTCATTTCAGATCCAAGAATTTTCATGTTATTGTTATACTGCAGGTTTGGAGAGCAATCTTGGAAGAAGCTTTTTGAGCACATTTGGAGCTTGGATATTTGAGACTTATTTCTTCTTGTCTTCTTCTCTCATGCCTTATGGCAATCCATAGTTTAGATTAATATTGCATTCACATAATAGTTTAAATTCATGTTTCCTTTCATAGATTAACATTGCATAAGCATTCATTTCAATAGAATAGTTTATTTCTTGCATTGTTATCATCTAGACTAGTTTCATTTGCATGCAATAACTTGATGATCATAGAGATTAGCATGCTTGCTATTCATCTTTGAATCTCTCATTTCTTGGTGTACTTGCATGGGCATAACTAGGTCAATCTGAGGGCCTCATATACAAACCCCTGCACTCCACGAATAGAGAGCTGTGAATCACTGTTTGAGACCTCATTCTTGAGTGTTCTTGAATGTAATGATTCACAGAAGTGTGACTACTTTCTAGCACACAACATGTTTGAAGGAGATACATGAGCAAAGAATGTGTGCAAAAAGACATGGAAGAAAAGATACAATGCATTAGAGATGCTACCTAAAGAAGACATTAGAGCTTACAACCAAAGAATTAATGAAGTAGTTGCTGGAATCAGGATTAATGGTGGAGAGATCTTGGAGGAAGACATTATGGATAAGTTGATGACTACTCTTACAATAGAGTATGAAAACAAGATCAACATCCTTGATGAGACCATGCAACTTACAAAAAATTTCAAAAGAGAGACCTTGATCAACAAAATTTTAGCTTTTGAGATTTCAAGATTGAAGGCAGAGCCTAAAAGTGAGTCAACCTTCAAAGCATCAGTCCATGGTAAGAAATATTTAAACACTTCTGGTAATTTTGATGATGAAGATGAAGATAAATAGATAGATGATATTATTGCTATGATTTCTAAGAAAGAAAGAAAAGGAAAAGGAAAGTATGAAGTTCAGTTACCATTCAAATATTTCTCATGTAATAAGATTGGTCACTTTGCATCTAAGTGTCCTACAAGAGTTAAGAAATTTAGAACTAACTACAAGCCTAAGTATAAAAAAGAATGTTACTATGCTGGTGATGGAGTTTCTGATGATGATTCAGTTGAAGATGAAATTGGATTCATTGCTATTATGGAGAAGATGTTTGATGAGATGGATCATGAAGATGAGAAAAAGGAACAAGAGCTAGCATTGATTTCACAAGAAGATATACATACAGATTGGATTATAGATAGTGGTTGTTCACATCACATGACAGGTGATAAAGAAAAATTTGTTCATCTGGAAAAATACAAAGGTGGCATGGTTAGATTTGGAGATAACACTCCTAAACCTATCATTGGTAGAGGAGCTATCACATTGGATGGTGTTAGCACTGGTAAAATTTTTCATGGCTGCATTCCCCTTTTTCTTGGCCTCTGTTTCCTTTTTTCCCTTGTTTTCTGGCAAACCCTAGGCAAAAATTTAAAAATCTAGCCGTTGTTGTGAAAAACCCTTCATTTTACCTTGGCCTCGTTCTAATTTTTCATTTCCTTTTCAAGCCACTTAAGTGATCAATGCATGTGTGATTTTCATTTCTTAGTCAGTCCCATGATCACATAGTCCCTGGCGGTTAACACTTCTTTTATGCGATCACATGACTGTGTGTTTGCGTAGTATCCTAATGTCTGGCGATTACCCAAAAATTTTATGTGACCTGGCGAGTGGCTTATCTTTCCTTTGGTCACTGAATTGCAAAATGGTGGTCCCTCTTTTTAAATGGTGATACATTTGGACCCATTGTAAGATAGGTGTTGAGGTGGCGGCTTGCTATTAAATGAGATAGTGATTTGGAATGTTGTCAGGTGGGCCCAGTATCTCAGTCTAAAGATTCAAGATCGACAACTAGCGTAAAGGTGCATGGCATCTTTTAAGGTTATAAGATCATGTGCCAGCCATCTGATCTCCTAGTATATCAAGGTCAACAATAGGTGGGTCCAAAGTGACACATAGGTACAAATGGTGGTCTGAGATTGGTCCATGTATTGATGCAGTGGCATGTTGTCAGTGGGACTTGATTTTTCAAAGACTCAGAGGGTCCTGACATTGTTAGTAAATCGATGATGGGCCTAAGATCTTATGCAATGTGTCAGAGGGTTGCGAAGTTGCACCATCCATTCGATTCTCTAGATGTTCGTGTTAGAGATAATGTGGGTCCACTTGCCATGTGTGCGCAGTTGGAGTTTTCTGATTGGTCCACAAGGTGATGAATCAACTTTTGTCAGAGGGTCCCATGTCAGAGAGTCTGCAAAGTAGTATAAAAAGTTAATCCAATGGTTGTCGTAAGATTTGATAGAATTTGTCAAAGGTATGCAAAGATGCGATAGCTGTTGATTTCTCTTCGAGTGGGCCCAATGATTTTTTTAAGGTTTTGGTGATTTGGACAAGTTTTTGGCGGCATCGATAAAGTCTTCTGTGTCCTCTCATTCGTAGGGTTTTTGGTAGGGTTCTAAAATCTTTGAGTGATTCAGCGAATACGTGTTCGCTGAATCTCTAGATAATGTAGCAGTGTTTCAAATTGTTCTACAAATTGGCAAAAAGTCTTTGGTCGCTAATTTGCTAGATATACAGTGGGCCCTAAAATTTTTTATGTATTCCCCAGTTCATGAAGAGTAACCCAAGGTTAGGAAGGGACTTCATGTTTCAGTGAAAGGCTTTGTTCACTGAATCATTTGATCTAGCATGGGTTAAGTATTTTATTCTACGACTTGGAATTTCCTTGTAGTCACGTATTCACCGAATGGTTAAAGGGTTGAGTGATTGCTGAGAATGGTGGGACCAATTACCATGTGTTGCAGATTTGTTCATCTTTGATTGGTTGATGTGGATGATGTGGAACTTGTCAGTGGGGCCATGTTTTTTTTTTCAAAGAGTTAAAGCAGCGATAGATCTTGCGGTTATCGCTATACCACTGGGATAAGATGCATGATGTTAAGTGCATGGTATAATGATAGCTGTTGATCTCATCTGGTGTCAAAAGGTTGTCAAGGTAGGTAAAGATCCTTAACTCGATGGTTGTCTTATAATCTGATGGAATCTTGGAGGTCTATGCGATCTTTAGACAATTGTCGATCTTCTTGATGTGGGCCCAATTAAAATCTCTCAGTCTTTTGGTGGATCCGATAAAGGCTTAGCGACACTAACAAAATTCAAAGGTTTCACTCTTTCACATAATAAAATGGTGAAGTGCTAAAAGGTCTGGTGATTTGGCAAACAATCATTCGCATGGTACCTAGATAAACTGGTAGAGAAGAAAAGTGTTTTGCGAACTGGTGAAAATCCTTCTGTTGCCAGTTCACCAATTATGAACCAAGGTTAAGTGTTTTCCTTTGTTCATTGATTCACTGAAGTTAAACATGAGTTGGGGTTTCATTTTGTGAATGAAATAGCTTTGTCCTGTGGTCACCAAATGTAAACCAGGATTCCTTTTAAAGGTAAATCATAAGGCCCGCGAAAGTGAGAGATCGAATGGTCACGATATAAAGTTGTTTCAGGTTTGAATGTCAATCGTCGATTTGCTACTTGAGCCATAAAGTAACTGTTGTATTTTGAATTCAAATTTCCAAAGGGTTTCCAGGTGACAGAAAGGACTAGTTTTTAATGCTTTCATGGCTGGATTTGATTAGTTTGGTGGTGCCGATTGCTATGGTGTGGTCTAGTGAGTGCGATGATTTTCTGCAAGGAGTTTTATGCTGTGGGGAGAATGATAACGGTGCTCAAGGTGTGTTGTAGGGGTCAAATCAGATGAATTCATATGATTTCTTGATCTTTAGTACATTTCCAGAGGATTTACCATGAGTGAAGATTGGTTTTTAGATCTGATTGCTCAGGGTTATTTGGTTTTCCCTCCAGTGTATTAATTTTTGATCTATTTGAATTGTTTGGTGGGTGGAAACCCTAACCCTTACCTTGGTTATCCATAGCTTGTTGCATCCTAACCTATTTAGGATTCCAAGGTAACTAGTGGTATATAATGTTGAATTTTTTATTTTTTCAGGGTTCCAGTTCCAAAGTTCAAACTTAGTCCTAAGTTTCTAGTCCCAGGGTTCTATAATAGTTTTTTGACTCAGTGTTTGTTAATGAAAGAAGAAAGTTTCAGGTCTAAGCTATAGTTTGCAAGCAGGGTGCTTTGTGGTTCATTGTATACATAGAAGGAATTCATCATACTTAATATAAATATCTGGTTCTTATCTCTCCTTTGTGTCAAGTTAAGTAAGCTTTGAGTTTTCTGGCTCATTACATATTGTTTGTATGTATGTATCTTCATTCTTGAGTTCTAATCTAGGATTGGATTAAATTATGCTCTAGGTGAGATATGGGTTTGCCCATTGTCTATTTAAGGATGTCTTGTAAGTAGTAAAGATTAGGATAAATATATTTATGGCTATGAATTCTTGGATATTCTCAAGTTTG
Source organism: Chamaecyparis obtusa (assembly GCA_027943335.1). Taxonomy (NCBI): domain Eukaryota; kingdom Viridiplantae; phylum Streptophyta; class Pinopsida; order Cupressales; family Cupressaceae; genus Chamaecyparis; species Chamaecyparis obtusa. Next base: position 2,348,336 of record BSBK01006906.1, read on the forward strand.
TGTGTCTTTGTGTCTAAGGACTCTTGCCCAATGGATGAGGCACTGGCCTAAATGAGTATTCCTTTTGTTAACATACACTAATTGAAGTTATTGCATCCCAAAATATTGAAATCAATAACCTTTTTAAGCTTTAAGTCTTTGGTTGTGTGATTTTGTTACCCTATAGTAATGGAGAGTCAATGAATGTGAGGTTAGCATTTAGTACTTTCTTACTATCAATCTATTGTCTAGACCTAGTCTTTGGTGTGTGAAGTGTAGTTTTCACTAGGTTAGGTGTACCCGCCTTAGTTTTGCAGAGCTAGAAGTGAAGAGGGCAATCTTGTCCCTATGTTTGGTCTAGTTACCCTGAGATCCCTATGCATTTTGGAACTAACCACTCCTAAAATCTATTTGAGGGTATATTCGCAGCCTAAGAGTATAAGCATCCATTTTGAACTCCAACAAGATGATGACTCTACTGGGGAAGTATTACAAAAGTCTATAGTAACTAGTAGGTCATCATTGGAAAAATAGGGTTATTCTTGTCCCTTCTCTTGTTATCTCATTTGAATATTTGTTAAGTGGTATTGTAAGATTCCCAATATACTTGGGTGGTGACTCAAACATCTCTGCAACAGTGCTGGTCAGTAGATTTTTACAAATGAGTTACAGAGGTACTAGGTCCCGGAGAAAGGAGCATCCTGAAAACATAATGGAAGAAGGTATTCCAAGCACTTCTAGACCTAGTTAGCCAAGGGGAGGAAAGAAGAAAAGAAGTGTTTCTCATACTTGGAAGAATAAAAATGATACAAGACAAGAAACTCAAACCAAGCCTAGTCAGGAAGAAAATATTTCAGAATATGAAGAGGTTGTTGATTTGGGATTAAACTAGTATGAGGATGAATTTCAAGTGTGAGATGATGAGTCTGAGACCACTCTCCTGGAATTAGATGAGATCTTTGAGGAGGTCTATGAATTAGAAAGAAGAGTCCAAGAACAAGTTGCTATTAGACAACAAAGAGAAAAAGATAAGGAAGATAGAGTAAGACAAGCCATGATAAGGGCTGATCAGCTAAAGAGGTAGTTGTTAGATTTGGAGGTAATTAACTTTGTCCCAAAGCCTAAAAGAGTAGAGGAACAACCTATTGTGTATAAAACACATGAGATAACTAGGCCTAGAGATAAGGGCAAACAAAAAACTATTGGAGTTTAGATTAATGAACAAGTTCATGTGGAAAACCCATTAGAGCAAGGGTTGAGATTAGATGCAGACCTTGAGAAGGATAGAAAAGAAAAAGAAATGTGGGCTAAAGAAATAGAGAAAGTAGAGTTGGAGGCTATTGCTACAGAAATGAGGAAGAAGATTGATTTTCTCAAGCATACCTCAGGACCGTCAAATGTTGCTGCTTCCTTCTTAGGACAAGGTGGAAACCATGGTAACCTTGTAGCTCAAAAAAATGGCATTCTGGGTGCTGCTAAAATTCCTGCGGGTTCAAACACAAGGACATCTAAATCTCAAGGAGTGGATCCACCACATGGAGTTCCTATTTATGAAAGGTACAAACAAATTATCTTTCTTGATATTCCTAGTTATCCTAATGTTATTCTTGATGAAATTAGAAAGAAGCTCCCTAAGTTTACTGGAAACAATGTCATTACATGTGAAGAACATCTAAAAATTTTTATGGATGTGATAGATGATTATAATGTTGAGCCTGATGATGTTGTAATGAAATTATTTGTACAATCTCTGACTGAGGATGCTAGGGATTGGTTTAGAGGATTGCCCCATGCTAGTATAGGATCTTGGAATGAATTTAAGAATTGTTTCAAGGAGCATTATGGAGATAAAACAAATGAGGGTTTTATTTTGAATGAATTCAATAACATAAAGAAAAATCAAAATGAAGAGGTCCTTGAATTTAATATAAGATTCCAAAGGCTATGCATAGGCTCCTACAAGTTATTAGGTTAGATGAAAGAGTGTGTCTTGTGACATACTTAAATGCTTTTGATGCAAAGATGGGTTACCTCTTAAGGGATAAGAATCTTAGAAATCTTAGGGATGCTCACAAGTTGGCTATCAACATAGAAAGTAATAGAAGAATATCAGGAAAATTAGGGAGAAGAGATGATTATAGGCCTCAAGTACAAAATAAGAAAGAGATGGGAAGGTTTACTAATTCTAAGCCAAAGGAGGAGGATAATCTAAAGTAGATTCTAAATGATTTAGAAGATCTAAAACCTAATGAAAAAAGAAACAATAGGGTTGCAACAAATGACCGGCCTATTTCAAGTAGCTTTAGTAGGAAACCAAGAATGCATAATTACCCATACAATACTTAGTGGAAGGATGGAAAGCCCATTTTTCCAGTTAAAAGGGATAGGCCTAATGATAGGATTCCTGATCCTTTGCAGAGAAATTCAGTCAACATGAATGATGATGTCCCATGGTGTCCTGCTTGTCAGTCTCCTCATAGTCTAGAGCATTGTGTTATTGCTCTGAATTTATCTGAGAACCAAGAACAAGATGAACATTATGATCAGAGTGGTTGTGCAATGACTTCTTCACATGCATGGGATTAAGTTGACTCTACTGATGGTGAGGAAGAAGAGTTTGATGATGTTGGACGTGGTATAGTGAAGTGTGAGGAACATGTTTCCTTAAGGAGACCCTTTGATGAAGAAATTGCTCAAATCACTACAGACATGGTCACTTAAGCCAGGAGCAATTATAATTTGAGAAATAAGATAGTTGGAAGCACAAATGGTAAACTTGGTAGCATGTTTATCAAGAAATCAAAAAAAAGTATACAACAACATGAGGAAAAGGAGAAAGATGCTGGTGTTGTCAGTAGGGTTAAAGTAAAAAGGAAGATGCGACCTACTGCAATACCTCAAGGTAAAGCAAAGACACTAGAGATAGTTGTTCCCATACCTTAGAAGGAAGATGAGTTTCTACACAAAGGTAAATCTGACTTGACTGTCAAAGTAGAAGATAAAGATGTCACTATGATTAAGGAAGACATGGGTAACCATATGTATGTTCCCATTGATATGACTAAATTTCTCTCACAAATAATTGTCAAGGTTCCATTGTTAGAAATGATGAGAATAGAAGAGCACAAGGTCAAGGCCTTGGATTGGGTAAATGGTGCCTCTTCTATAAAGGTCCAAGAGATGAACAAAGGGGACAAGCATGTGGCCTCTTTAGATGACACACTTGATAGTAAAAATGAAGAAATTGTCTCTGAGATTCCTCAGAGATATTTGGATGCAAACATTGTAAATACTGCATCAGGGATAGTTGATCCTTTTTTCTTGTCCCTCATGATAAATGGAAAATTATTGAAGAATTGCATGATTGATTTAGGAGCATCAAACACTGCTATGCCTATAGAGATCATGAAGTCATTAGGACTAAAGGTTGATATGCCTCATGGGAGATGCCAAGCTATGGACTCAAGAGAAGTTCCAGTTATTGGTACCATTAAGGCTTTGCCTTATAAATTAGCAGCATTTCCCGACAAACAAATAACTATGAGTGTTCTTGTAGTTGATATCCCCCCTCAATATGGAATATTGTTATCTAGAAAATGGAGTGCATCTATGGGAGGAAGTATTCAATGTGACTTGTCTTTTGCTACTTTTAACATTGAGGGTGAAAGTGTGAAAGTTTCAAGGGAAGCTAGAACTCCACATATGATTGAGGAGGATGAAGAGGACAACATGAATTGTTTTGTTGACACTAACATTGGTTCTTTCCAAGTTCAGGAGAGAGAGGTGCAAGAAAAGGTTAAGCCTATCCTTCTGGTTGATGATGAAAATAACATGGTAGAAGGTAGTGTTTTATGGACCTTGTATTTTGATGGAGCAATTTCAAAGGAAGGTTCTAGAGCAGGAGTGCTATTGATATCCCCAAGTGGTAAAACTTTCAAGTTTTCTTTCACTCTCTTGTTCCCTTGCACAAATAATGTTGCTGAATATGAGGCCCTACTGATTGGTTTGAGACAAGTATCAAAACATAGGATAGAACATCTTAGGGTGATTGGTGATTCTGAGTTAATAGTTTCTCAGATTAGATCAAAGTATGCATCAAAGAAGAAAAGGATGAAACAATATAGAAATGTTGTTTGGGATGAAATTGAAGGTTTCAGTGCCTTTAGAATTGATTGGGTGGATAGGAGCCAAAATAGGATGGCTGACTTACTAGCAAACATAGCATTAAGGCTAGAGGATATTACCTTTGCAAAGATATCCAGGATTGAGTGTAAGTCTAGGCCTTCTATCCCGGACAATGTTGAGAATTGGCAGGTATTTTTTGATGATCGGGATATACTAAGGTTTTTGCAGTGTGAATCTCATTTTGATGGCTAGGAGATGGATTTCAACACTTATGTTGACATCAAAAATGGAAAAGAGAATGTTCTTGGGAAGGAAGTTTTGCAACTAAAGTCAAATAGGATTCCAAGGGGATTGGTTTCTCTTGAGAGGGCATTTGATGACAAAGAAAGGACTTGTTTTCCTAAAGTTGTTGATAAGATAAATGATTTGGAAGAAATAAATTTAGGAACAAGTCAAGAACCCAAAAATGTTTACATAGGTAAATGTTTGTCCAAAAGAACTAGGAATAATCTGATTGATCTTCTCAAAAAATTTAGACATGTCTTTGCATGGTCTTATGATGATTTGAAAGCTTATAGAGAAGATCTATTCCAGCATGAGATACCATTGAAAGAAGGTACCAAACATTTTAGGCAAAAATTAAGGCCTGTGAACCCTACTTTGGCACCAAAAATGCAAGATGAACTCAAAAAGATGATGGATGCTGGCATTATCAAGCCTGTTAGACATTCTACTTGGGTGTCAAACTTGGTTCCGATCAGAAAAAAGAATGGTGACATTAGGTTATGTTTTGATTTTAGGAACTTGAATGTCAATTCTTTGAAGGACAATTATGGTTTGCCTAATATGGAGAATCTGTTGCAAAGGGTTACTAGATCAGAGTTAATGTCCATGATGGATGGTTTCTCTAAATATAATCAGGTCATGGTCAAGGAGTCAGAATAGTTTAAGACTACATTCACTACCCCTTGGGGAACATATGTTTATGTTAGGATTCCTTTTGGTATGACAAATGCAGGAGCTACTTTTCAGAGAGGTATGGGTGTGGCCTTTGTAGACTTCATAAAAAAATTTCTAGTGGTATATCAAGATGATCTCGCAGCATATTCAGAAAAGGAAGATCAACATTGTGAACATCTTGAAAAGATTTTTGCTAGGGCTTTGGAGTATGGGATTTCTTTGAATCCAAAGAAGTGTTCTTTTGGTGTTGTGGAAGGCAAGCTCTTAGGACATATTGTGTCCAAGGATGGAGCGAGAATTGACCCTGAAAGGGTTATGGCTATAGATAAGCTTTCACCACCTAGAAATGTTAAAGGATATAGTCTTTCTTTGGGCAGGTAAATTTCCTAAGGAGATTTGTTACAAATTTTGTAGAAATCAGTCTCCCTATCTCTAGAATGTTGAAAAAAGAAGCAAAGATTGAATGGAATGAAGAAGTAGAAGAATCTTTTAGAAGTATCAAAAAGGCCATCAAGGATGCTCCAGTTCTAATGATGCCTGATTATGGTAAGCCCATGCAGATATTTTCTTTTTCTTCTTGTCATACAGTTGCAATAGTTTTATTACAAAAGAATTTAGATGGATATGAACAACCCATATCATTTTTTAGTAAATCCCTACAAGCAGTGGAATTGAAATATGATATTGCTGAGAAATAGGCTTATGCCTTAGTTAAAGCAGTTAAGGCTTTTAGATGCTATCTTGTAGGAGCCAAGGTGGTTTCTTATGTTCCTAGTGCTACAGTTAAGGATATATTGGTGCAACAAGAAGTTTCAAGAAAAAGATGTAGATGGATCAATAGGATCCAATAATTTAATATTGATATCAAAATTACAAAATTGGTAAGAGGCTTAGGTCTTGCAAAATTAATGGCACAAGGCAATTTAGTTGCAAATCATGTGAATGTGTTAGAAGAAGAACAAAGACCATATGTTTGTGATATGGATTGTTGTGAGTGGTACAAAGATGTTATTGGTTACTTGTAGAAATTGGTCATTCCCCCTGAGATGGATGAAAATAAAAGGAGAACTGTCAAGTTGTAATCAACAAGATACGCTATTATACATGGTGAGTTATGGTGGAGAAGCAATGAAGGAGTATTGCTAAAGTGCATAGACCATGAGAGGTCTGAGGCTTTGTTAAAGGAAATGCACCAAGGTGTATGTGGAGGACACTATATGGAAACAACCATAGCTCACAAGATCCTTAGGTCTAGATTTTGGTGGCCTACAATTTTTAAAGATACACATCAGTTTGTAAGAAAGTGTGATGCATGTCAGAGATTTGCCAAAAAGTTGAAATTTAATGGAAATTTTCCACTCAGACCTATTGCAGTTCACGCTCCTTTCCAGAAGTGGGGTATTGACTTTATTGGATAAATCCCAAATAAGTCTAGTGGTGGACATTCTTACATACTAGTGGCAACAAACTATTTTACCAAGTGGGTTGAAGCTATCCCCACTAGAAAGGAAACTAGCAAAGTTGTGATAGATTTTATGATGCAGAACATCCTCACCAAGTTTGGTTGCCTAGAGGTAATTGTGATTGATAATGCAATGTGTTTTAGATTGTAGGAATTTAGTGATTTTTGTCAGCAATATGGGATACACATTTCATTTTCTTCCCCATATCATCCACAAGGAAATGGTCAGGCTGAGTCTAGTAATAAAAGTCTGATTAAGATTCTCAAGAGAGTGTTGGACAAAAATAAGAAAGCCTGGGACTCAAGATTATGGTGGGCACTATGGGCTGATAGGGTAACTATTAAGAAGGCCATAGGTTGTTCTCCATTTGATTTGGTATATGGAATAAGTGCTAGGTTTCCTCAGAATAATTTATTGTAGATGTATAAGTTCATCCAGGCATATGATGAAGATTTGAATGATGAGATGAGAGTAAGAATGGATGAGCTAATCCAGTTGGAGGAGGTAAGGAGAGATGCACATGAAAGAAACGAGGCATTGCAGAGACAATGTAAGAATTTATTTGATAGGAGGGATACTCAGAGGAGTTTTGAGGTTGATGACCTTGTCTTGATGTGGAATGCAAGGTTAGAAGATAAGGGAAAGCATGGAAAATTTGATCCAATTTGGTTGGGCCCTTATCTTATTGAAAGCAAATGGGGGACATACTCTTATTTCCTAAAGGATTTAACTAGTGGTACTTTGGAATTGCCTATTCATGGACAATTCCTAAAGTTTTACTTCTCCTAAAGTATCTTTTCCATGAACAGTAGTTTAGGTTTTCCCTTGTACAGTCGTCTATTTTTGCTTTTTGGGTCAAAATTTTGAGTTGGTCTGCTCTTCCAGGAGATTCTAGCTTGCTCATTGTATCTATAGGAGATACACATCCCTGAGTATGAGCCACTATTAGCACTGGTAAAAATTTTCATGGCTACATTCCCCTTTTTCCTGGCCTTTGTTTCCTTTTTTCCCTTGTTTTCTGGCAAACCCTAGGCAAAAATTTGAAAATCTAGCCCTTGTTGTGAAAAACCCTTCATTTTACCCTGGTCTCATTCTAATTTGTCATTACCTTTTCGGGCCACTTAAGTGATCTAAAATGCATGTGCATTTTTCATTTCTCAGTTAGTCACATGATTGCATAGTCCTTGGTGGTTAACACTTCTTTTATGCAATCCCGCGACTGTGTGTTCACGTAGTATCCTAATGTCTGGCGGTTACCCAAGAATTTTATGTGACTTAGCGAGTGGCTTGTCTTTCCTTTTGTCACTAAATCATGAAATGGTTGTCCCTCTTTTTAAACGGTGATACATCTGGGCCCATTGTTAGATAGGTGCTGAGGTGGTAGCTAGCTATTGAATGAAGATAGTGATTTGGAATGTTGTCAGGTGGGCCCAGTATCTCAGTTTGAAGATTCAAGATCGATGGCTGGTGTAAAGGTGCATGGAATCTTTTAAGGTTATAAGATCATGTGCTAGCCATCTGATCTCCCAGTATATCAAGGTCAACAATAGGTGGGTCCAAAGTGACACATAGGTACAAATGGTAGTCTGAGACTGGTCCATGTATTAATGCAATGGCATGTTGTTAGTGGGACATAATTTTTCAAAGACTCAGAGGGTCTTGACATTGTCAGTAAATTAATGATGGGTGTAAGATCTTATCTGATGTGTCAAAGGGTTGCGAAGTTGCACCATCTGTCTGATTCTCCAGATGTTCATGTCAGAGATAATGCGGGTCCACTTGCCATGTGTGCACAGTTTGAGTTTTCTGATTGGTCCACGAGGTGCTGAATCAACTTTTGTCAGAGGGTCCCATGTCAAAGAGTCTGTAGAGTAGTATAAAAAGTTAATCCAATGGTTTTCATAAGATCTAATAGAATTTTTCAGAGGTATGCGAAGATGAGACAGCCATTGATTTCTCTTCGGCGAGCCCAATGATTTTTCTAAGGTTTTGGTGATTTGGACAAGTTTTTGGTAGCACTGATAAAGTCTTTCGTGTCTCCTCATTTGTAGGGTTTTTGGCAGGGTTCTAAAATCTTTGAGTGATTCAGTGAATACGTGTTCACTGAATCTCTAGATAATGTAGCAGTGTTTCAAATTGTTCTACGAATTGGTGAAAAGTCTTTGGTCACTAATTTGCTAGATATTCAATGGGCCCTAAAATTTGTTATGTATTCACCAGTTCATGAAGAGTAACCCAAGGTTAGGAAGGGACTTCGTGATTCAACAAAAGGCTTTGTTCACTGAATTGTTTGATCTAGCATGGGTTAAGTATTTTATTCTGCGACTTGGAATTTTCTTGCAGTTGTGTATTTTCTGAATGGTCAAAGGGTTGAGTGCTTGTCGAGAACGGTGGGACCAATTTCCATGTGTTGCAGATTTGTCCATATTTGATTGGTCAACGTGGATGATGTGGAACTTGTCAGTGGGGCCATGTTTTTTTTTCAAAGAGTTAAAGCAGCGATAGATCTTGTGGTTGTCACTATACCAATGGGATAAGATGCACAATGGTTAAGTGTGGGTATAATGATGACTGTTGATCTCATCCAGTGTCAGAGGGTTGTCAAGGTAGGTAAAGATCCTTAACCCAATGGTTGTCTTATAAGTTGATGGAATCTTGGAGGTCTATGCGATCTTCAGACAACCGTCGATCTTCTTGATGTGGGCCCAGTTAAAATCTCTCAGTCTTTTGGGGGATCTGATAAAGGGTTAGCGACACTGACAAAATTCAAAGGTTTCACTCTTTCACATAATAAAATGGTGAAGTGCTAAAAGGACTAGTGATTTGGCAAACAAGCATTCACGTGGTAGCTAGATAAACTGGCAGAGAAGAAAAGTGTTCTATGAACTGGCGAAAATCCTTCTGTCACCAGTTCGCCAATTATGAACCGAGGTTAAGTGTTTTCCTTTATTCACTGATTTGCTAAAGTTAAACATGAGTTGGGGTTTCATTTCATGAATGAAATAGCTTTGTTGTGTGGTTGCCAAATGTAAACCAGGATTCCTTTTAAAGGTAAATCATAAGGCCCACAAAAGTGAGAGATCGAATGGTCATGATATAAAGTTGTTTCAGGTTTGAATGTTGATTCTCAATTTGCTTCTTGAGCCATAAAGTAACCATTGTATTTTGAATTCAAATTTCCAAAGGGTTTCCAGGTGACAGAAAGGACTAGTTTTTAATGCTTTCACGACCGGATTTGATTAGTTTGGTGGTGCCGATTGCTGTGGTGTGGTCTAGCGAGTGTGATGATTTACTGTAAGGAGTTTTATGCTATGGGGAGAATGATAACGGTGCTCGAGGCATGTTGCAGGGGTCAAATCAGATGAATTCACATGATTTCTTGATCTTCAGTACATTTCCAGAGGATTTACCATGAGTGAAGATTGGTTTTTAGATCTGATTGCTCAGGGTTATTTGGTTTTCCCTCCAGTGTATTAATTTCTGATCTATTTGAATTGTTTGGTGGGTGGAAACCCTAACCCTTACCTTGGTTATCTGTAGCTTATTGCATCCTAACCTGTTTAGGATTCCAAGGTAACCAATGGTATATAATGTTGAATTTTTTATTTTGTCAGGGTTCCAGTTGCAAAGTTCAAACTCAGTCCTGAGTTTCTGGTCCCAGGGTTCTGTAATAGTTTTTTGACTCAGTGTTTGTTAATGAAAGAAGAAAGTTGCAGGTCTAAGCTATAGTTTGCAAGTAGGGTGCTTTGTGGTTCATTGTATACATAGAAGGAATTCATCATACTTAATATAAATATCTAGTTCTTATCTCTCCTTTGTGTCAAGTTAAGTAAGCTTTGAGTTTTCTGGCTCATTACATATTGTTTGTATGTATGTATCTTCATTCTTGAGTTCTAATCTAGGATTGGATTAAATTATGCTCTCGGTGAGATATGGGTTTTCCCATTGTCTATTTAAGGATGTCTTGTAAGTAGTAAAGATTAGGATAAATATATTTATGGCTATGAATTCTTGGATATTCTCAAGTTTGTGTGTCTTTGTGTCTAAGGATTCTTGCCCAATGGATGAGGCACTGGCCTAAATGAGTATTCCTTTTGTTAACATACACTGATTGAAGTTAGTGCATCCCAAAATATTGAAATCAATAACCTTTTTAAGCTTTAAGTCTTTGGTTGTGTGATTTTGTTACCCTAGAGTAATGGAGAGTCAATGAATGTGAGGTTAGCATTTAGTACTTTCTTACTATCAATCAGTTGTCTAGACCTAGTCTTTGGTGTGTGAAGTGTAGTTTTCACTGGGTTAGGTGCACCCACCTTGGTTTTGCAGAGCCAGAAGTGAAGAGGGAAATCTTGTCCCTATAGTTGGTCCAGTTACCTTGAGATCCCTATACATTTTGGAACTAACCACTCCTAAAATCTATTTGAGGGTATATTGGCAGCCTAAGAGTATAAGCACCCATTTTGAACACCAACAAATGGAAAGAACAACACTAATGATATTATTTATGTAGATGGTTTGCAACATAACCTTCTTAGTATTGGGCAGTTGCTTGACAAAGGTTATCAGTTGGAGTTCAAATACAACAAGTGCATCATTAACAACAAGGATGGTGTAATGATTGCATCAGGTTCAAAGACTAAAGGTAATGCTTTTTAGCTTAATTTAGAAGCAAGTTGTTTTGTTGCTAAAGTAGATGAGAATTGGCTATGGCATAAAAGACCATGTCATATCAATTTTGATAACATAGTAAAGATAAACAATGTAAAGGTAGTAAGAGATCTACCTAGCATAGCAAAGCTAGTTGATACTATTTTTAGGGAATGTGTGATGGGAAAACATGTGAGGAATTCATTCAGAAGCAAGCATAATTTAGCAAAGAACAAGTTGGATATGATTCATACAAAACTATGTGGACCAACTCAAACAAGATCATACTATGTGAAAGGTATTTCATTTTGTTTGTTGATGATTATTCTAGAATGATGTGGGTTGCGTTCTTGAAAGATAAGTTAGAAGCATTTGAGAATTTCAAAATATTCAAAGCTAAGGTTAAGAATGAATCTGGACTAAAGATAAAGTGTCTAAGATTAGATATAGGAGGAGAATTCACCTCTGATAGATTCTATGAGTACTACGAAGAACATAGCATAAAGAGATAGTTGAGTGCACCTAGAACCCCTTAGTAGAATGGGATTACAAAGAGAAGGAATAGGATCATCCTTGATACAATGTGAACCATCATGATTGAAGGAAAAGTTGCACACACCTATTGGAGAGATGCGGTTAATACAACAGTCTATACCATCAATAGAATACAATTGAGGCTTGGCATGAACAAGACACCTTATGAGCTATGGTTTGGTAATGTTCCCACAGTGAAATACTTCAGAATCTTTGGAAGCCAGTGATACATCAAGAGGGATGAAGCAATAGAAAAGTTTGATGCAAGAAGCAATGAAGGTATTTTCCTTTGTTACTCTACTAAAAATAAAGCTTATAGATGTTTTAATTTGAGATTGAAGAAGATTATTGAAAGTGCTCATGTTAAGATTGATGAAAAGTTTATGGTTCAAGAAAGATATCATGATTATGCACCTATGATTGAACAAGAACCTAGTCCTTCCACTAGTGAGATAGTTGTTGAAGAGATGTTTGACAGTATTGATGTATTATTCAATGACCCTGAAACAAGTGAAGAGGAAAGTCAGAAGGTAGATAAGATAGTATCACCTAAAGTTCCAAAGTTTACATCTGGATATCACTCTAAGGATGACATCATTAGAGATTAGAGTGGAAAAGTCACAACAAGATCAAAAGAAAAGTGTTCAACAGGAAATGAAACGGTATGTTTACTATCTTAGATTGAACCTTTAAGTGTTGAAGATACATGTAATGATTCAGATTGGCATGATGCTATGAAAGAAGAACTAGATCAAATTATTAAGAATGATACTTGGGAACTGGTCCCAAGACCTAGTGATAAGAATGTGATTGGAACCAAGTGGATATTTAGAAACAAGATGAATGAAGATGGTACAATAGTAAGGAATAAAGAAAGGTTAGTATGTAAGGGATATGCACAAAGAGAAGGTATTGATTATTCAGACACATTTGCACTTGTGAGTAGATTATAAGCCATTAAGTTGTTTCTAGCTTATGTGACATTAAAAAACTTTAAAGTTTATCAGATGGATGTTAAGTCAACATTCTTGAATGGAGATTTAAAGGAAGAAGTATACATTGAGCAGCCAGAAGGATTCACCTTATTAGACAGACCTGATATGGTATGCAGATTGAAGAAAGCCCTCTATGGACTTAAGAAAGCCACTAGAGCTTTGTATGAGAGACTTGATGGATATCTAACAAAAATTGGATTCAAGAAAGGAGCAGAAGATTGTAATCTATTTATAAGAGAGACATTTGAAGGTTTACTACTTGTAGCTATATTTGTTGATGACATTATTTTTGGGGGTAATGAAAAATTTAGTGCATAATTTTCTAAGGAGATGCAGAGCGAGTTTGAGATGAGCATGATTGGACCTATCAAATAATTTTTGGGATTAAATGTGTAGCAAACAGAGAAAGGTATTTTCATTAATCAATCTAAGTATGTGAAAGAGATATTGAAGAAGTTCAAGATGGATTATTGCAAGCTAGTGGGTACACCTATGATAACAAGATGCAAGCTTACAAAAGAAGATGATTCTCTAGTAGTAGATATAACATTGTACAAGTATATGATTGGTAAACTCATATATCTTACTCAATCTAGACCTGATATTTCTAATGCAGTTGGCATAATTGGAAGATTTGCAGCAGAGCCTAAACAAAGTCACCTCATGGAAGTAAAGAGAATATTCATGATATTTGAAGGGCACTATAGATTATGGTCTATGGTATCCTAATTTAGAGAATGTTGAGCTTCATGTATATATAGATGTAGATTGGGGAGGATGCGTGGATGATAGAAATAGTACATCAGGAGGAGCAGTATTTCTTGGTGATAGACTAGTCACTTGGAAAAGCAAGAAGTACAATTGTATTTCTCAGTCAACAACAGAAGAAGAGTATGTTGTAGCAGCTTTGAATTTTTCTACAATTGTTTGGATGAAGAAGATGATAAAGGATTTTGGAATTTAGATTGATTATCCTATTGTTATTCATTGTGATAACACTACCACTATCAACATGTCAAAAAACCTTGTGATGCATGCAAAGAAAAAACACGTAGAGATTAAGTATCACTTCCTACGAGAGGAAGTGGTAGAGAATGAAGTCAAATTGGATTATGTGAGTGCAAAGGAGCAGCTAGCAGATATATTCACAAATCCTTTATTAAAGGATACTTTTGAGTATCTCAGGGAGAAGCTAGGAGTAATTCCCTTCCCTAATTCTGATTAGAGGAAGTCGAGAGAGCGTCAGTCCTTAGTGACTGGTGGATGGTTGACTACTCTACTTCAGGAGCAGTATTGGTGCTTAAATGTTGGCACCCTTTTCCATTGATGTCAAAGGGGGAGTAGTATATAGTCATGAAAAATAGTATTAAAGGAGGAGTACATACAAAATTAAGGAGTAATATATAGCAGTAAGGGGGAGTAGTATTCAATCACATAAGCAGTTCAGTTGAGGAAATGGAGAATATTGAATAATATTGCAGAAGATGGAGGATTCATCCTTGGGGAGTTTTGATGAGGAAATGGAGAATGTTATAAAATAATTGTTCATTTGGATTGGTGGTGTTTTTCATTCCATATGTTGCCATCAATGCCAAAGGGGGAGATTGTTGGAGATTTGCCAGCAAGCCAGTATTGACTGTATGTTTGTCATTGATGAAAACATATGGTAAGTAGCATGCATGGAAGACTTATGCAATAATCTTTGAGTATATGCAGCATGGAAATGTTATTATCATGATATCATGGGCATAGAGGTTAATTGCTAGTACAAACAATTATGTAGCAGCTTGTGTCAACAATGTTCCTGACAGAGTTACAGGTAGTGTTTTGTGAGTGATTGTCTGTATAGTTATCATGGAGCCATGCATGTTTGGATATGTGATGGAGACATGTTAGTTTTATTACATTCATGGATGTAGAGTTTGATGTTTAGTAGAAGTGAATTTATGTAGTTGCTATTCACCAGTTGTAGTTTCCTATGTTTATCCAGAAGAGCTGATAAAGATTATATTAGTATAGGAGTTGCACCTATTATTTTAGTATGCATTCTTGTATTAGTGATTGGAGAAGATTTAAAAATGTTTTGTTAAGATCACATGATGTAATTCAGCTTGAGGAGAAAGTATCGGTTAATTTGGTAGAGATGACAGTGTGTAGCGCGCGTCTACACTTATTAATTTAGACATGTCCTAGTTTGTGTTGCGTGCTTAGTAGAGCTGACTGAGATGTTATTGAAGAGTGTTATTATTTCTCTAATATTATTTCAAGGTGGTTCTAATAGGCTAACTTGATTATATCATCTAGAGGAAAGATACTTATAGATGGTCATTTGTGATCGCTAGAAGAATGGAATGGAGATGAAAGATTAGAGTAGAGTAGAGAGTGAAAAGTATTGTACCATCAAGAAGAGGTCTATGTGATAGAGAAGATAGAGTGTGCTATTCATTGGAACTGATCAAGATAGCAGGTCTACCTCGCAGTTCACCAAGATCCAGATATAGTGTGTATCTATTATTCAGAAGGTTGCAACCTTCACCCCTTTGAGCAGTGAGCTCTTAGACAGTGCGTCCTCACCCCTAACAGGGTCAATCATAAAAGACTCCTAATAGGGTTTGATCTTTGACTAGGTCATTGTACTAAAATCATTTTAAATATCAAATCCTAATAGGGTTGTAAGATCTTCTAACAAGGATCATTATACACTAGTTCAGTTTATTAGTGGGTGTTAATTCCCACGGGGGTTTTTACCTATTTGGGTTTCCCCATAACCAAATTATTGGTGTTGTGTTCAAGTGTTCTTTCATTTCATTTTTGCTTAAATTTTACGTATACTTAATTGGATAAAGAATTGAAACTTGTAGATAATTGATTCACCCCCCCTCTCAGTTATCTCTTGGGACTGTATCATCTTAAAATGGAAGCACTTCCATGATAAGAGATTTTAGCCCTTTGAGTAAGTGGTTTGGGGTCATGTCAAGAACCTTGATCAAGTCTTTTCATGTATTTGGCTTTTCTCCCCACTTTCCACTTCTTCCCTGCACTTGATTTCTTCTTTCTAGGTGAAATTAGGATTAGGATCTTAAGGATTCTACTGATTTTCCCTCTTCCATGACTCTATTTTCTAGGTAGGATTTAGAAATAGATCCTCCTAGCCTTCATCATAGTAATAATAATATTTTATGTCTATCCTTGACATTCTATCCTATTCTGGCATCAGTTCTAGGTTTCTGGGCATCCCCGGGACCTCCTGACTTGGTTCTGAGTCAATCTAGGACTAGGGTTAGGGTCAAGCTCAAACTTGACTAGGTCAGGTTCAAGCTCAAACCTGACTAGATTAGGATTGAGCTTGAACCTAACTAGGTCAGGTCCAACCTTGATTTTGCCCCCTTCCTTCAAATCTCCAATTTTCATGATTTCTAGGCATCAAGCTTTCAGGAGATTTATTTTTTCGCCTCCAGGTCAGCCATTTCAAGTTTCAGGATGGTAATTCCTTTAATTTCATTTAATCTAGGTATATTTTCTAAAGGTTAGGACCTAATTGGAATTTAATTCTCCAAGGTGACCCCTCTAGAGGAGTGTGCCCTAGTTCACTATAAAAGGAGGCCTTCCTCTCTCATTTTCTCATCCACAATCAAGCAATTGATATCCATCTTTCACATCTCAAGTGCTCAAGCTCTCAAGTGCAAGAAATTCTTCAAGCATTCAAGTGTTCAAGAATCCATCCATCAAGGAGATCCATTGTTATCCATTGAAGGATTCAATCTCTTTGGAGCCCCCTTGAAGATCCATTCTTCTCCATTCATGCAAGCTTTCTCATATGCAAAGATCAAATCAAGATTGGTGTTGAAGATCAAATACCATTGATTGGAGACATCCTACATTCATTCCTACTTGTGGATTTGAGGATTCAAATCCTCTACAAGGACTTCAACATAAGCGAGGTGATTTGTTTCAATTACTTTGTTTATGCACAATACATTTCAATTTCAAGGTTAATTCCTAAATTGGGGTTTGACCAAGGCAAACCCCCCATACAACAAAAACACCCATTTTCTTGTATGTACAAGTGTAGAATTTTAGATCTAAGAGTGAATTTGGATACCCTTTTCGATAAACTTCTGAGATCTACGAACAGAATTTGAATGGGATTTCAAATAAAGAATGTAGTATTTGACCTTTTATGAGGGTCAAACCTAAGCTGAGCCATCTTGGAGAAAGATTTCTAGGTTTTCTCTGTCTTGGCATTTCCAGTCTAGGACAGGTTCCAGATTTTCCCTAATTTGAGGTTAGTATTTGTATTTCAATTATTTCAGATTTCCAAACATAATATATATATCCTCATCCATAGGGAAATATTGGATTTACTCTCTCTCTCTTCCATATTCTTCACAAATTGATTCAATTGTGTATTAACCTTTTGGTTGATCAAATTGGATCTCTTCTTTGGGGAATTTGGGTTTGAGAATAGATCTCATATTTTCCCCTATACATTTGAATAGGGTTGAATCCATTTTACCTCTATTCATGGACTATTCCTAATAGCTATCAATATGGATTTAATGCAAAAAAAGATACAAGAAATGATTGATATATTGGGTACAATAGAAAAGAAGGATGATGAATATAGTATTGATAGAATAATAAGATTCAAAGGATGTATCAGTGCCAGAAACAATTTGAAGAAGCAATGGAGCACAATATTGTAATTATCAAGAACTAACACAAAACTATTCTAGCAAAAGAAGAATCTAGTTGACACCCAAAGGACATAGTTTTGTTTTTGCCTTTAGCATTATTTTCAAAGGGGGATAGAATATCAAAAGGGGAGATAGAATGTTAAGTATGAAAAAAAATAAAACTACAAAGAACTGTTAGGGAAAGAAATATCTAAGGGGGAGAGATATAGAATGATGAAGCATGAATAGAAAGGTTTTGAGGTTTTTCCATCAATGCCAAAGGGAGAGATTGTTACTCGACAAAATCCTCAATAGAAAATTAACAAGAAATCAATAATGATTTTTCTAAGGTTTCCATTTCTAGCAAATAAGATAAAGTAAGGAAATGATTATCAACATAAGATACTATAAAAAAGTGATATCAGCATAAAGAGAGTATTAGCATTAGTAGTGGAAATAAAAGAAAAGTTTATGAATGAGGATGACATCTAATTAGAAAAATGGTTTATGGGAGATTGATGGTATGATGATATAGTGATATGATGCAATGATGATGATGATAAAAGAGAGAACAATTAGAGATACAGTTCATAGGATGTCAAGAGAAGTGTAAGGATTATAGATTAGAACAAAGGAAGAGTGAAATGAGATTTGACAAGATTTTGGAGAAAGCATATATAGGTCAAATTTCTTGTTGATTTATTCCTAACAAGCTTAGAAAAAAGATTGTGAAATCCCTTAATTGGGTAGTCTCTAACTAGACTCAGAAGTTCTATTTCATAACTTATTGTAAATCCTTTAACTAGGTGAGCACTATATGAGTGGGATAAAATATCTTAACAAAGTAGTCTTTAACTAGACTTTAAATACGTATAACATGGTATTAGACACTCCTAACATGGTGAAGTCATTCAAAAGATGGAATTTATGTAAGCTCTTAATCGGGCATCTTATTATTGCAGTGATAAGTTGTAGGTATCATCCCCACCATAGTTTTTCTCTCTGACTAGGGGTTTTTTGTGACACCAAAATATTTTGTTAAGAGTTTGAATGTTTATGAGTTGTATGCCTGATTTACATTTTATCATTGATAAATTAAACATTATTGAAGTTATTAGTAAAAGACAAGACAATTATTTGTATAAGTAATTTAATGGTTATTGGTTTATGTTTAGAAAGTTGAATAAGTGTGAAATATCTATGGTACTGATTCACACCCCCTCTTAGCACCTTACCTAATGTTAGAAAGTAAAGTCCACCAAGATAACTAAGAGGGGGGGTGAATTAGTTATCATATAAATACAACTTTTATCAACTTTAATAGATTTTAACCAAGTAAGAAATGTGATCAATAACCATAGAAAGATATACATACACAACAACACAATAACACAAGATATGTTGACTAGGGAACCTCTTGATCAAAGAGTAAACCCCGGTGGGAATGTTGCCCACAAAAGATGCATTAATATGAAAGTTCATTGTGAGAGGATGGAATCTATTAGGTGTCTTATGAAATACATTCAATACATATTAGTCCTTTCTAGGAGACTTTGAATTCTGACTAAAAGATTCTAACTCTGTTAGGAGTTATGGAAGACAAAAGGACCCACTACCCAAATAGCTTCAGGTGCAAGATCACTAAACACACTGCCCAAATAACTTTAGGTGCAAGATCACTGAACACACTGTCCAAATAATCTTTGTATTACTCAATAGAATAATACCAAAATATTACTAATCTCAACAACTTAAGACTTCTCCTCTGACTATGCAAAACCACACCAACTGTTTCATCAGATCTCAACACTAGATCTCTAAACTTTGCATATCCTCTTTCAACAAGTATTGCATAATTTCAAAATTTAATTTCACAATCTTACATTCCAGTTACACATTACAATAAGGAAAAAATTCCTTCCTTTATACCACACTCAAATAATTACAAATGACTTGGCATACCAATTACAAAATAAAATCTTCCACACATTACATAAGAATTCCATAATTACATAAAACTGTCAACTTCCAATTAAGATAACTCTTCACTCATGTGACCTTTGACCTTGCTATCATGTCTACATCACAATAAACATGTCTTCATCATCTATTCAACTTCCCATGCTTAGATTTTGTCCCGATTAGGAGATATCATCCAATTTCCAAAAACCGCTACTCAGGAACACTACCTGAATACTGCTTCCACTAAATTACACATAAATGTCATGAATAAATGAATTTCCATATGCACTCTAAACCATAATATTTTAGAAAATAATAGGTTAATTCCTCAAATCCACATAGCTTTATCTTCAATATCCCACATGCGCTAACTCAAACACTTCTCTGCTAAACTTTAGTAGATCACTATGTTGACATCAATGACAATCACAGTCATGAATGCAACAAAAACTACTACATAATGGTTGTGAATAATCCCCCATAGGATATATTTAGAATTCATTCCTAACAATCTCCCCCATTGGCATTGATGGAAACAAAGATGAAAAAACATCCAAGTTCCATGAATACCAACCACTGCAACACTGCTGCTCTGAAATGCTTTCAAGTCCTCTTCATCAATAAAATCTTGCTTCGTTTTCCTTTTTATCTCTATTTTTAGTTTTCCATTTTATATTTCTTGTAACCTTCTCCCTCAAATTCTCTTCAATAGATAGTTTTTTCATGTATCCTTCTCCCCCATCGACATCAATGATAGATGCTTCATCACTATGTCAACAACAACTTCAATGTCAAAAGACACTTTTTAGAAAATACATTCACTAGAGTCCTCATGACTCAGCTCAGATATACATACTCCCCTATAGAGGAAGTACCAACATTCAGTACAGAAGAAAGATAAGGCTCATATATCACTGGACGGATGCAACCATCTGCATCACTTCTCAAAAGTAGGCTGGGGCATAACCCCAAGCATCCTCTCAGATACACAAATGTATCCTTAGGCAAAGGCTTTGCAAATATATCTACAATCTGCTCTTTTGTGCTTATATATTACAATCTAACTTCTTTTTCTACCACTTTCTCTCTTACTACATGATACTTTATCTCTATATGCTTTGTCTTAGAATGTAGTACATGATTCTTAGACATACTAACTGTGTTGGTGTTATCACAATGTATAACAACAGGCTCAACAAATTTTATTCCAATATCCTTGAACATTTATTTCATCCAAATTATCTAATTACAATTGTTTGCTGTTGCCACATATTCTTCTTCTACTATGCTCTATGAAATACAGTTCTTCTTCTTTCTTAGCCAAGAAACTAATCTTCCACCAAGGAAAAATGCTCCACCACTTGTGCTCTTTTTTTCATCAACACTACCTCCCCAATCTACATCTATATATGCACATAGGGTAAAGTTATCAAATTTTTCATACCACAATCCATATTCAATTGTGCCTCTTAAGTACCTTAGTATCCTTTTTACTACTGCATAATGTGATTCTATGGGATCAGCTTGAAATCTTGCTACAATTCCAACTACATGTGATATATCAGGTCTTGTATGAGTTAAATATTGCTATCCTCCAATCATAGATCTATACTTCTTATGTTCAACTGTAGGAGTCTCATCTGTGCTATATAACTTTTATCTAGTTAGCATAGGTGTTCCAACTAGTTTACAGTTCTCCATTCCAAATCTCTTCAACAAGTCATTCAAGTACTTTTTCTAACTTATGAAGATACCATCACTGTTCTGTGTTATCTGCAATCCTAAAAAATATTTCATCTCACCAATCATACTCATTTCAAATTCAGTCTTCATTTCATCTACAAATTTATTACTGGCTTCATCTTCTCCTCTAAAGATAATATCATCAACAAAGATAACTACAAGCAACAAACCATTTTCAATTTCTTTTGTGTACAAGTTTCTTTCTGCTATGCCTTTAGTAAATCCTAATTTTATCAAATACTTATCAAGTCTTGCATACCGAGTTCAAGGTGCTTGTTTCAATCCATATAAAACTTTCTTCAATTTACATACCATATCTCCTTCATTAGTTAAAGGAAAACCTTCAGGCTTCTCAATGTAAACTTCTTCTTCTAACTCTCCATTCAAAAATGTGGACTTCACATCCATTTGATACACTTTAAATTTCTTATAAGTTGCATAAGCCAAAAACATTCTTACTACTTCAATTCTTGCAACAGGTGCAAAAGTTTCTTCATAGTCAATTCCTTCTTGCTGTGAGTATCCTTTACATACCAATCTTTCTTTATTTCTTATAACTTCTCCTTATTCATTCATCTTGTTTTTGAATACCTATTTAGTTCCTATAACATTCCTATATTTAGGTCTAGGGACCAATTACCAAGTTTTATTCTTTTTAATTTGATCTAGTTCTTCCTTCATAGCTTTTATCCAATGTTGATTTCACAGGCTTCACTGGTAGATTTAGGTTCAATTTGAGAAATTAAACACAACTATTCTTGTACCCTATTTTGTGTCAGAACTCCTTTGTCTATACTTCCAATAATCTTCTCAACAGGATGATTTATTGATAGGTTCCTATTAGGTGTCACTGTCTCAATTCTTATTTTAGCTGTAGGTTCCTCAATGATTTCTTCAATGTATCTTTCATTCAACAAATCACTGTCAATTTCATAGAATAATTCTGCATTCTCTAGATTAGTTCTAGTATGAGTTCCTTCATCTGATTCATAATCAATCATTCTTTCCTGAATTTTGAACTTTTCATCAACTTTAACATTTGCGCTCTCAACAATAGTCTTAGTTCTTTTATTATAACATCTATAAGCTTTTCTCTTCAATGAATATCCAAGAAATATACCTTCATCACTTCTAGGGTCAAACTTTCCAATGTCATCATCTCTCTTAATATAAAATTTGCTTCCAAAAATTCTAAAATACTTAATTGATGGTGCATGTCCAAACCATAGTTCATAAATTGTATTGTTTGTATCTACTCTGATTTGTAATCTGTTCATTGTATACACTGTTGTGTTCACTGCTTCTCTCTAGAATATTTTCACTAAATCATTTTCAAATAACATGGCTCTTGTTGCTTCAGTCACTAACCTATTTCTTCTTTTTGGAATACCATTTTTCTCAAGTGTCCTAGGGGCTGAAAACCATCTCTTAATACCATTCACTTCACAAAAAATATTAAATTATTTTGAAGTAAATTCTCCACCTCTATCTGATCTCAAACATTTAATCTTCATTCTAGATTCATCTTCAACTTTGTTCTTAATAATTTTAAACATGTCAAATGCTTCAGACTTTTCTTTAAGAAATGCAATCCACATCATTCTTGTAAAATCATCAAAAAGAATCATAAAATACCTTTCTCCATAGAATCCTCCAGTCCTTGTGGGACTGCTCAAATCTATATGAATAATTTCCAACTTTTTCGCTGTTGTGAATTTCTTGCTGGGAAATGAGCTTCTCTTCTTCTTAGCCATCAAACATTCCTTGCAAATCATGTTAGTAGGTTTCATAATATTAGGCAAATCTCTTACTACAAGTGTAGTACTTACTTTCACAATATTATCAAAGTTTATATGACAAAATATTCTGTGTCATAACCAGTTGTCATCAATCTTAGTAATTAAGCATGTCATCTCAGTAGGATTCAACTGAAATACATTACCTCTGGTTCTTGATCCAGTACCAATCAAACTACCATGTCTTTGATTACACAAGTTTTCTCAGTAAACCAAACTTGATATCCCTTATCAACTAGTTTTCCGACACTCAAAAGATTATGTTTTAATCCATCCACAAAGTAAACATCATCAGTATTAGTCTTTCCATCAAGAGTAATATATCCTATAACTTTTATCAAACAAGGTACATTGTTTCCATTATTGGAAAAATGGTTAACACTCCCCTTGGGATTCGTGACATGGCTTAACTACCTCCTGTGTCTTCTATAAGTCTAGTGGTTGTATTAGGCATTAATAGGTCAATCTTTTGGTGCAATGAAAACCAATACTTGTAACAAGTGGTATAAGAGCTTGGTCATAGGTTCGAATCCCCTTAGGTAATGCTGAGGGGGAGATTGTTGGAAAAATGGTCAATGCTCCCCTTAGGATTCATGACATGGCTTAACCACCTCCTGTGTCTTCTATAAGTCTAGTGGTTGTATCAAGCATTAATAGGTCGATCTTTTGGTGCAATAGAAACCACTACTTGTAACATCCAAATCTAACAACTCCTCCATCATAATTGTTAAAATTTATGAATTTCTTCATGTATCCAGTCATATGATGTGAACAACCATTGTCTATAATCCAATCATCTTTCTTTTCTACTTGAGAAACTAAAGCTTTTTCTTCCTTAACTTCTATTTCAAGATTTTCTTCTTTTATTGCTACAAATCCTATATCATCATTCTCATTATCACTTTCACTTAGAGATTTCTCCATACTAGCTTCAAATTCTTCATCATTAGCATAATAACATTCTTTAATTTTTCTAGGTTTAAATTTATTTCTATACTTCTTTACTCTCTTAGGACATTTAGATGCAAAATAACCATATTCTTGACAAGTCCAACATTTAAAGATTTTCTTACCATCTGGTTCTCTTTTCACAAGTAAGGCAATACCTTCTTTAATCTTCTTGTCTTCTTCATTCCTAGTTCTACTGCTACTAGTATAATCTCCACTCACACTCATGCTTCTTGACAAAGTAGGGTGAATACTAAGTGCACTGAATGATGTCTCCATTCTAGGTAAATCTCTTGATTGCCTCAAGTTCATTTATGTTGCTTCTAATCTTCCAAGAAGGGTTTCTCTGGTGAAGTTCTCAGTATAGGGTATAACTTGTTCAATCATCTACGTTGTCTGCTTAAATACAAGAGTCAATGTCCTCAAAATTTTCCATATCACTTCATTCTTTGTCTTGATTCCTTCACAAGATTTTATACCTGCAACAATTTCTGACATTCTACCAATATGGCTTCTAACAAATTCATCTTCCATCATTCTAATATCTTGAAATGCACATATCTAGTTATGTAATCTAACTTTCTTTTCATGTTCATCACCTTCAAAAGTAGGTTGTAAAGCTAACCAAATTTCATGAGATGTTTTGAGATATTTTACCTGATTGTACTCATTTTCCAGAAGGGCTGGCAAGAATGCTTCTCTAGAAAGTATCTTACATGTGAATAGATCTCTTTCTTTAGTAGTACATTCTTCAATCTTGTCTTCATCAATGATAGTCTTTTGGTTCTTTATGATTAACCAATATCCTAGTCCTAAACAAAGTAGGCGTGTCTTCATCTTTTCTTTCCAGCTGTCAAAATTTACTCCATCAAACTTAGGGCTTTCTTTCCAAAAATGACTCACCATGGATCTCCTTAAGCTATTAAAATTTTCCTTCAAGGACCTTCTGCTGTGATACCAATTTTTAGAAAGTAAAGTTCACCGAGATAACTAAGAGGGGGGGAGGGGGGGGGGGTGAATTAGTTATTAGATAAATACAACTTTTATCAACTTTAATAGATTTTAACCAAGTAAGCAATGTGATCAACAACCATAGAAAGATATACATACACAACAACACAATAACACAAGATATGTTGACTAGGGAACCTCTTGATCAAAGAGTAAACCTTAGTGGGAATGATGCCCATAAAAGAAGCACTAATATGAAAGTTCCTTGTGAGAGGATGGAATCTGTTAGGAGTCTTATGAAATACATTCAGTAAATATTAGTCCCTGCTAGGAGACTTTGAATCCCTACTAAAATATTCTAACTCTATTAGGAGTTATGTAAGACAGAAGGACCCTTTTGCCCAAACAACTTCAAGTGCAAGATCACTGAACACATTGTCCATCTGATCTCTGTATTACTCAACATAATAATACCAAAATATTACTGATCTCAACAACTTAACACTTCTCCTCTGATTGTGCCAAACTGCACCAATTGCTTCATCAAATCTCAATACCGGATCTCTATACTTCACATATCCTCTTTCAACAAGTATTGCACAATTCCACAATTCACTTTCACAATATTAAATTCTAATTATACATTACAATAAGGAAAACATTCCTTCCTTTATACCACACTCAAATAATTACAAATGAGTTGGCATACAAATTACAAAATAAAATCTTCCACACGTTACATAAGAATTCCATAATTACATAAAATTGTCATCTTCCAATTAAGATAACTCTTCGCTTATGTGACCTCTGACCTTGCTATCATGTCCATGTCACAATCAACATTTCTTCATCATATGTTCAAATTCTCATGCTCATATTCTATCCTGATTAGGAGATATCATCCTATTTCAAAAAACCACTACTCAGGAACACTGCATGAATACTGCTTCCACTGAATTACACATAAATATCATGAATAAATGAATTTTCATATCACTCTTAAGCATGATCTTGTAGAACATCGTAGAGTAAGTCCTCAACTCCACATAGCATGATCTTCAATATCCCATGTGTGCTAACTTAAACACTGTCTGCTTCTCTGCTAAACTTCAGTAGATCATTGTGTTGACATCAATGACAATTATAGTCATGAATGCAACAACAACTGCTACAGAATGGCTACAAATACTCCCCCATAGGATATATTCAGCATTTATTCCTTAAACCTAATACTTTCAAATAGGTAGGACTTATCCTAAGGATGTGGGGTCACAAGAGAGAGTTCCTAACCTGATGTAATGGGTGTCTTGAGTAGTTCATCCTCTTTGATGACATATTTGGGTAGGGATACTAGGTACCCTAGGTGAGTGGATCACCATAGGTGCTAGGACCCAAAGTGGTTGCTAGGGGATCCTATGGGAAAGTTCTTAATCAATTGAAAATCATAAAATGAACTTTGGGGGGTTTCTTATAATATAATAAAAAGATAAGAAATGTTATAGTCTGCATAGACCTGTTGGAGTACCAGGACCATGAGTAACTACTAGGGTGGATCCTTAATAAGAAGGGGATTATCGTTACATGGTTGCTAGGGTGGATCCCAATATATAGGCTATATGTGTGTGTGGGAAAACATGATTGAGCTATTACACACTTCAATGAATCATTGCTTGATCTAATCAAGTAAATGAAAACAAATAAAATCTATTCTAGAAAAGATCAAGGCGACTCATTGCCTTCTAATAGACTCGTGTTTGGATTTCTCTTAGATCATTGCAAACCAGTGACATAGACCAAATCTACATGAAGGATTTTAATATGCATGTTTGCATGAAATATAGATTTATCTAGTTATTAACTAGAGCTCATCCAATTAATAGAAAAAATCCAAATGTTCCTATGTGATTATGATGTAATGATGATAAAGAAACTAAGCTATCATGCTGCTAATAATGATCAAAATATCATTAATCCATGTTAAACATGAAATGAAATGTTCCCATTGAATGTATGCAATTAAATAAAAATTATCAACTTCAATGCAAAATAGCTTAAATGATTGGAAAATAAAACAAAAACATTACTTTAGCAAAAATTGAGATCCTTTGTGAAATAAATGAAGCCTTCTTATATAGAATTGAATTAGAAATGAATGACTAAGATTGATTGAGGATGAATGGTGGAGATTGATTTGAAGATTTAGTCTTAATATAAACTTTCCAAATCAACTAGAGAGTTCAGTGGATTGTTTGTGGAAACTTCCAAAAGATTGATGAGTCAACTAGATTGATTTTTCAAACTGCTTTGTTTCCAATTATGAGATTGAGTTAATCAAAAAGTTTCCAAAACTGACTTTAGTTGATGACATCAAAATACATTTTTAAGATATTAATAATAGATTTAATGCATTTTTGTCAAAAAGTGATGAAATAATTAATTTAAATTCCTTTTATGATTAAGTGACAATTTTTTATTTATTTAATCAATATTTAGAATATTAATTAAATAAATAGTGCAGATTTGATTTATCTTATTTATTTAATCAACATTTGATATATTAATTAAATAAATAATGAAGACTTGATTTAATTACCACTAATGTTTGATTAGGAATTAATTAATTATTGTTGATAAAGTGCAGAGATTTAAATAGGATATCAATCAAATCAATTTGATGAATTAGATTGCCTTAAGTTAGGACTTAGGAAAAGTGATTGAAATTGGGATTTATGAAGAATTAATTGAGATTAGGGGCTTATGGTTTTAGGTGACCATTTTTGGGTGATTACAATATGATGACACTCACTTAGATGATATTATGGAACCCTTACCTTTGTGTTGTGGCATGGTGGTATTTTGTTATATTTTTACCTTTTGCATTTTTGGTGTTTTGGGAGAGTGATTTCATTAGCCTTATATTTCCTTAGTCATTGTGAGTACCTTGGTTCTATCTCCTAGCACGAGGGGTGGAATGTCATAGTTCCACATGATTGGGTGGTAATTCTTTTTTGAGGTATTGTTCGTGGTTTATGGATGGCTTGGCTTGGTTTTGGGTTTAGATGTTGATGAATATTTCTACTTTTGTATCATGTACTTCTATGTTTTGCAATTCAAAATCTAATTATCTATTGTAATACTTTTGGGCAATTTGATGTAATTGTAATGGAAATTGAAAAAAAAAGCTATGTAATTGGGAAGGGTAGTTTTAGGAATATCAAAAGGGGATGTTCATTGGTAAATTGGAATATTGTAATAAAGGATTATATTTGTGTAATTTCTACCCTATCTCTCTTATGATTCTTGAAATGTATTTAAAAAGTAAATATTTCTAATTGCAAAGTTTATTTATGTTTTGATAAGAAAAAATAAATTATGTGTAGGACATGGGTAATTGAGAAATGAACTAAATGTTGGACTACAACTGATTTGGAATCTGATTGAAGGATCTATGATTGCAAGATCACTAAGAAGTTGCTGATTAGATATGGAATATGATTAAATCAATATTATGTTGTCATTGATGTCAACTAGTTTGACAACACTTATCTTGTAAGTTACTACACCGAGACATCTGAAGTAAAGTGGAAAAGAGATGAAGAATAGAGAAATCTACATGAGAAAAGATGTACAAGACAGATGAGGATAAGGAACACATTGAGTAACTTTTTGATGAGTCTATGACTTGATGATATTGACTTTATTATGTTACATTCATCTATAATGAAGTATAGAGCTGAAAGACACAAATCAGTGTTTTCAGTAAATGAAGCATTTCTAGTATACACCGATGGAGTGTAGTGTATACCAACCGTAGTACTAACCGAGCAGTGTTCACCGACGCATTCTTTGTTAACTGAGGAGGACAAAGTGAATTAAATGATTAGTTTAGCTGATAAGATTGATGAGCTAGCAAGAGTATAACATCGAGGTAACATATAATGTTTGTTACAAAGATCGACGGTTGACAAAATTCAAGGAAGATCTAACGGAGAAAATTGAAACATGTTATTGACACAAGTACCGAGAAAGTTTTAAGTGGAAAAATCTATGAATGTGATTAAGCGGTAAAATTTGATGGTGGAGAAGAAAATGATTTACTTGTCTATATAAGAGAACATAATTTATTTATGAAAAGAGCTGGAGGAAGAAGCTATAGGAATTTCACGTGAACAAGCTTTCATGCATTCTGATCATACTGGTTAGTGAGAACTGAGCTACAGAATAGTTACTGAGATACAAAGAGCTATTACCGACGGACAGCAAGTTGATATAATATTGAATCTAAAGTGAAATATTGATCAAAAGGATTTGTATGGACTGAATATTAATCTATAATATGCAATTGAAGTTGTACTAAGGCAGATCATTTTATTGTTACATATTTAACCATTGTATACAATCTAAATCTCTTAACCGAGTGGACTCTAAAAGTCTTATGATGTATCATTCATAGAATGAACATTGTTATCCTGTCAACCCCATAGTGAATGCTAGTTGGACGATAACTTCTAGTCTAAAATCCTCTAACAAGGTCACAGTTGACAGTGTGTTTGTAACCTTTAATAGGGTTGGGTCTTAACCGACCTCACTTCAGAAGAGTGAACAATTTTGGGTTGCCGGTCCCAGGTGGTTTTTCCCTTTACAGGGTTTCCACATTAAATCTCTTGTGTTATGTGTTGATTGTGATATTTGTTTGTTATCATTCTTTACATGTTACATGTTAGATTTGATCGGTAAACAATTATGAGTATTAGACTGGTAATAGGTAAAAGCACAGACAGTGAGAGTTATTATTGCTTACCGACAAGCAGAAATTAAAGAAGATGTTTTGAATTATACATTTTGTATTGGGACATAGGATAACTGATTCACCCCCCTCTTAGTTATTCTAACACTAAAAGATGAAGTGTTAGTGATAAATGTATTTAAGCTTATGAAAAATTAATAATGTTATCCCTTACTATATCTTTTCTAAAAGCTAAATGTTAAGTAAAGTAGGTAAGAAAATGAATTCATAAGATGAGTAATTGAATCAGTAGTTTTAATATTAGTAAGGAACATTAAGGGAACCTTTAAGGACATGTTCTTATTTATGGTTATCAAAGTAGTTAATAGTATTGGTTTAAAAAATACTTAGTTTCTTTTCTTAGTACTTTAGACCCTTTTCCTTATGGGTTCTTGTTAGAATTTATAATCTTTCCTTGGTTGTATTATTTAAATAAGGATAAACCAAGGTATCCTTCATGTATTTTTGTCCTCTAGTCCAAGTGGGAGGACAACTCATATTTTTTAATTCCTTTAATAAGTAAATTAATTTATTCCTCCTTAAGAGGATATGGACACTTGTTGCACACAATTATGAATGGTGGCATTCATAGACTTGGGAGTTACATTCTAACTCCTTTCTCTCATCTCTATTTAAGAGATGCTCCTCTCTCTCATTTCTCATGATGAAGTTATTTTAAGTGAACAACTCGCTCTCTCTTTCTCTCTTTCTCTCATTTTAGGCTATGGCCTCATTCATAATGCCATAAGGGGTTTTCTTTGATTTCCTCTTTCAAAATCTCTTGGCTCATTGTTTGGATTCTTGGAGCATACTCATGTTGGTGATTGATATTGAAGCATTATCTCATTCTTGGTCTATGGTAAAATTCCTTCTTGCATTACACTTTCTTGGGTTCTTTCCTTAACTTATTTTTATTTTTTCATACTTCTAACATGGTATCAAAGTAGGTTTAATCCTTGTTTAAGTGTTTTGTAGGAAGGTGTCATCTGAAAGAGAAATCCTCTTCTTGTTGATCTAATATTTGTTGCAGCTCTTTCTTGTTCTTTTGTCATTTTAGTCTTTTAAGTTTCTAACCCTCTCTGGAAGGCTTGTTGCTAGAGAGTTGTTTTTTGATTTTCTTTGGGGTTTGGATAGTTCACCGCCAAACCTAGCTTAGTTTCTTCATTTCTAAGTTTTCTTTTTCAGATCTATCTAAACCCTCTGTCGGGAAACTGTAAGGGATTTCATTCTTGCATGCTCTTCTCTAACTTTTTTCCTACAGGGTTCTAATCCTTGTGCATGCAAGTTCTTTCATTTCTATTGCAAGCATCTCTCCATATTTTATTTATGCTATTCTAATATCTTCTCTTGTAGGCATATTCTATTTTTATTCTATTATTTATCATGCTATTATTATGTTAGGAATGGGAACCCTGAGAGGGGGGGGGGGGTGAATCAGTGTTCTATAATATTAATGTTTTTCTACTTCTTGAAACTTAGCCCAATTACTTAATTACTGAACTAAATATTAAAGCAAGTAAAGTAAAAAACCATAACACATAAAACCAGATATGATTATGGGGAAACCTTGGTCAAAGGAAAAACCCCGGTGGGAATTAATACCCACTAATAATTGTACTTATTATTATGAACCTGTTAATATTCCTTTGCCCTATTAGGATAAGTCATTACAATGCTTTATTACAATGACCTGGTCAAAGGTCGGACCTTGTTAGGAGTCTTGAAGTAACAAACCTTGCTAGGGGTGGAAGGCTCACTACCAAAGTTCATTGCTCAATGAGGAAGGCTACAACCTCCTGGATATTAGATACACACTATATCTGCAAGGTGAACTACTTCTATGACACTACTTGTCTAATCAATTCCTTTTGTGCACTGATGCTTTAACCTCTTGAAAAGATCTATAACATTCTTACTTCTCTTAACACATACTTCACATACTTATGCTCTTCTATTACATCTTCTATATGAACATCATATTACTCAAATAAAAAAGTGCATGTCTTATATATAGGTGCAACCAAAACTATTTACTAAGTCGACCTATAACCTATTACATACAACACTTCCAAATGAATTGTCTCAAGTGTGTTTACATACATTGATATTAATATGTTTACAACATATTTAAAATAGGTGCATAGCCTTTACAAAACAAAATAATACTTGCTAATAAAAATCTTTCCTATCAGCTGCATGCTCTGTTATGTTCTGCCACTCATTGTCTGTGTCACTTCAACTTGCTGTAACTTCTTCATGCTATCACATTTGATCATGCATTCTTAGAAATAGCTTAATAACATACTCAAAATCTTATCTTCAAGGGTGCATACCAAAACTTGGTCATACACACGTGTGTTGATGCTATATTCATCAGGTGCTTCATTGACGGTCATGTCTTCCATACTTAGCCAAATTATGATCTTATAAGTTATTGCGCTGACACCAAAACTTCATATGACTTTTTTTCCATAATGAAAACACTAATCTTAGCCATATACACTAGTATATTCAACTTACCAAAAATCTCCCCCTTTTTCATTAATGGAAACAAAGGAATATGGTGAAGTTGCTAAACTACATCTTTACACAAAAAATTTCTATCTTATACTCTTATCTTTTCCTGTATATTGTACATCATATACTATCTATCTTATATCTCCCTTATATCTATATTACTCTACTAATCCATATTACTCTACTCCTCCTTTGACATTAATGACAAAGGTGCACAAAAATGAATCTTTAAGTACTTACATAGATAATACATCTGGGTATGCAATCTTAAGGTTTTGGATCTCTTGCTGCCAAAATGCCTTGAGTGCATCTACAGTCTGTAGATGGGCACATAATGCATATGTTAGATTCTCCATCTTTTCCAAATCTGTACATAGACCTTGATCATATGTCACAATAGTGGTATCTATCTCCTTGATGTTCTAATTCAACACATCTAGAGAGGGTGCTAGTGCATGTCTCAACTATGTTTTCCTAGCCCTTATTTTCCCAATCTCTTTCCCTACCTTCTCAATTTTATCTATCTGACCTTGATAGACATTATTGCACATGTTAATATCCCAAGAGGGATCTTCCATTGATTTTCTCATAGCTACCATCAGAGATTTAGCTTCCTGAATCTTATTTGAAAGGTATGAGGTAAGTTTGTCTTTATTCATACAATCAACAATTATTTTCCTTCCTTTTGCTGCTAACTCTTTCAACATTGCTTTACCAACCTTTAGAGAATTAAGATCAAGTGAGAAATTACTTATCAACTCATCTGGCCTTTTCTTGAGATATTTCTCTTCTACAATCTTGGATGCTGGTTCCTCAAGACTTGAAAAGTTTGCTTTGAAGCTTGTCAGGATAGTGCTGACATCATCCACTGAATGTAAACTTGATACTTTCTTGTCCTCAGGTAGTAGACTATTCAATATGTTGAGTGATTCAACAAACAAAGTATTTCTCATAACTTGTTTCTCTTTTTCTTTCTCCATGGCTAATACACTTATCTTTATTAAGTCTTATTCTCCCCAAGAGTCTAGACTGGTTGTATCAGGGGTCAAACTTGAAAACAATGAGACTGATGGCTTAGGGGTAAGTAGTGAGCTTCGACTTGCTTCCATAATCTCAGTCTTTACCTTCATTAGAATCTCAACTGAAGGTTCTTCTTTATGTTCAACTTCTTTCTCATTTATAGCTTCATCTTCCTTCTCACTTTCTTGTCCAGTCAAGTCTTCAACTAGGACTTCTTCTTGTTGCTTAGGTGATTCTTCACCATATAGAATCTTAGCCTCTTCTATACTGACAAAGGCTTCTTCAAATTTGTCTAGTTCATTTTCTGTTGCCACCATTGATATTTCAACATTATCAATCATAATAGTGTCATCCTTAGCTTTAGGCATGGGCATAGTCTCCATTGCTTCAGTGGGTGCTATCACTATGGGTGCATAATCTTGTAGACCTATCATCGGTGCATTAGGGATCTCATCTAATTTTTCTTGCTCAGAGGTAACTTGGGTTGTAGGAACAATAAGAGTATACACGTGTCTTTCCAAAAACACCTTTTCAAATGCCTTCTCTATTTCCTTCACAACCAACTCATAATCCTTACTCATTATTTGTAGACTTTTGAGTTTAGTTCTTAGGTGAGGCTTCACCAAATCCAGCAATAAGGTTTTCTCTTCTACTGAACAGACAGGAAGGTTGTCATCTAATGTCTTTTGCCTTATCCTAAAATCTTCTTCTATAGCTTGTCTCTTCAAAGAATCCAGAATGTTCTAAACATTATCTGGAATGACCGCCTTGAGTTCTAGAACTATCTTCTTGAACTTAATCATGTGTTTGATAATCATAGAATGACTCTTTGATTTATCAATCTCATGATAATTATCATAAAACATTGCTATTTGATCTATTCTCCCTTCATCGATGACTCTAGTTTTCAACACTTCAAGATTTGGTCTGAATCCTACCTCAAGAGGTTCTTGAGTGTTTCTGCCTTTGCTTCTTATTGTTCTTGATGATGGGTGGCTTGTGCTAGTCTACTTCTTCCTTTTAGGCATCTTACTAGGCTCAGGAGGTGGAGTGGACTCCAGATAAATAGTAGGTGTAGGCACAGAGATGTTTTCTTTTGTCTTTTTCTTCTTTTCCTTAGGATCACCAGATTTCTCTATTGTGATATCAGAAGAGGGTGCGCTCTCAAGGTGCATTGCAATCTTGGCTTCCCTAGATTTATCCAAGTATGCTTGTGTAACACCATGAATTTTTAGAATGTCTGAAGTTATCTTGGATGCTTTTCTCTTTGTTGCTACATTGTATAAGACAGAGTCTACTTGTCTTGTCTTCTCTTTATAAGTATCCCATCTTGGCTCATTGGGATCCTTAGGTGCTGATAGGAGGACTTGTGCATAAGATTCCAAAATGTGTTCCTCCACTTCATAACCAAGTGGATGGATCCACTTAGTCCTAGGCTCCATTTCTTCCATGCATGTGATATCAACTTCCACCATGAAACATATATTGTCCTTATACTTCTCCACTATACTCTCAGGTATCCTATACCTACTCTCCATTTTGATTCTGAATGTCTTTATTTCTAAGTCCGTGAAATCCTTCAAGGTACTCTTTGATGTTGCCTTGAATGAAATTTGTGGCAATGTAGGTAAACTCTTATCAAGGTATAGATCAGAGACTTTACCAACTATATGAAAGTACATATAGATGATCAATGACCTAAACTTGAATGTGTTTCTTTTATCATGCTTAATATCCCTTATGTTATCCAACAACTATGTGTGCAAGATCTTATAGAGGTTGAACTCTCCATTTTCCTTCACTATTCTTATGGATGCCAGAATAGTTCTTGCTGACACACTATTCACTCTCTTAGCATGCTGAAACTTGTATCCAAGTATCATTACCAAGAGTTTGATATCCTTCTCCTCAATGGGCTCAATTGTCATGCTGCTCTTATCACTCTGGGACTTATAAGCCTGCTCAACTTGTTTTTAGACATCTTTACTAGTAGGAAGAATGGCATCGGTCTTAGGAAGTCTAGTCATCTCATAAATGAGATCAATGGTTATCCAAAAAGGAACTTCTCCAATCCAAAACAAGTCATCATATATTCTTCTTAGTAGGATCTTAATCCATTCAGATTCATAGAACTCATATGTAGACTCATACTCTATGATAGGGTTGATTTCTAATTGCACGAACTCATTCTTGAATGTCATGTATGGATTTACCATTGTTTCAATGAGTGACCTTATTCTATCCAATCCTATGGGTTCCTTTTTGCAATATATGTATGTGCATATATCTTCTACGTGCATAACTCCCATCAGAGTTCTAGAGAATGTTCCTTCTAGGTCATCTAAGACTGACTTAAAAGGATGTTTCTTGAATATGTATCTCTTCCTCTCTACAAGATCAAATACAATTGGAGTGGCCATTACTTACTTGATCAATGCCTAAATAGGTTTCCAAGGGTTTCTAAACCATTGCATCCAAACAAGGGTTTCATAACCAACTTTCACACTTCTTCACTGATAAACCAACTGCAATCTTTCAACACTAACTGCTTGATCTCTTGTGCTCTCCAAAGGCTTGAACTTGAATGCAAATGTGTGGATAATGGATCTCCAGTGACTATTCAAATAACTTTATGCAATTAATGCATGCCACCATAATATGGAATGTAACCAAGAATTCCAATCTTCATTTTTACTGATGATCAGGTTGTGCGACCTTGCATACTGCTTCAACTAGTATCCAAACAACTATAACCAATGGCACATACTCTAAGGGTGAGTATACCAGCTACGCAGGGGTCTAGAGCTAATCTAGCTCCCCCTATGACCATGAGGGTCATTCATCTAGAAGTGGAAGGTGCATCCACTATAGATGCATCCACTACATATTCATCAACTTTATCTTTCTTTACTTCCATCCAAATCTTGCTCGCATCTTCTATAGCTTTCACAAACTTGACTTCTCCATATTCATCCAAAATTGATCCTTGAGACTTATCAGGTCTTTCTTGTCTCTGTGCTTGTGATCTGTAAAACTTTGAGATGTGTCCAACCTTGTTACAAGAGTGAAAAATGACTGGAGGCCTTATATTCCTCAACACATTGATATGAGTTACCATACTACATTGTCTAGCTATGTGACCCTTATAATTGCATATTTGACATGTAATGTTCTGAGGACTTCTAACATTTTGTTGTGGTTGATTTCTATGATTTTACTGAGTTAGAATTCTTTGATTTGATCTACAATTCATAGCTCTATGACCAAACTTATTGCATGAATAACAATAACCATTGAAAGGTCTTACCTCTTTAAAATCTCTTTCTATATGTCCATACTTGTTACAGACATAACAAGTTTAGTTTACTGGCTTGTGTTCATCTTTAGATGGTTCAACTTTAGCTTTAGTATGATTTTTAGTCTTCTTAGCTTCTATAGATTCTTCTGGTTCTTTCATTCTTTCTCACATATCATTGATTTGATTTTGTGCTTCATTGAATCCAATACCAGTGGTATCTCCTTTAATCTTCTATGCATACAACTATGACTCTATTAGATCCTTACTTGTGTGCAATTTGTCAATATGATTCTTTTCTTCAGTCAATTTAGATTCCACCTTTTTCTTGATGTTTTCTAACTCCAAGATTTTCATGTTTTCTTCCCTCAGTTCTTCATCCAACTATTTATTATCTTTGATCTTTTCTTCATAGGCTTCTTGATTATTAGTTAGCTTTTCATCTAACTCTTCAATCTGATCCTTTAGAGACATGTTTTCTTCATTCATCTTTTTGACTACTTTTCACAAATCATTGTTTGAACAATCTTTCAAATATTTTCTAAGTTTCTTGATGAATACTTGTGCGCCACTGACCTTCAATTTCAGTTCTTCAATTTCCTTTTAAAATCTGTCAAGGTCTTCAAGAGCTGCTTCAAGATTCTTCTTCAGATGTTTCACTTCTTCTGAAACCATGATCTCCTCAAGTGGTTAAATTTATCTTCAGAGGACCAAAGCTCTGATACCAATTGTTAGGAATGGGAATACTGAGAGGGGGGGGGGGGGGGAATTAGTGTTCTATAATATTAATGTTGTTCTGCTTCTTGAAACTTAGCCCAATTACTTAATTACTGAACTGAATATTAAAGCAAGTAAAGTAAACAACCATAACACATAACACCAGATATGATTATAGGGAAACCTTGGCCAAAGGAAAAACCCTGTTGGGAATTAATACCCACTAATAATTGTACTTAGTATTATGAACCTGTTAATGTTCCTTTTCCTTGTTAGGAGTAGTCATTACAATGCTTTAGTACAATGACCTGGTCAAAGGTTGGACCTTGTAGGAGTCTTGAAGTAACAAACCCTATTAGGGGTGGAAGGCTCACTACTCAATGAGGAAGGCTACAACCTCCTAGATATTAGATACACACTATATCTGCAAGGTGAACTACTTCTATGACACTGCTTGTCTGATCAGTTCCTTTTGTGCGATGATGCTTTAACCTCATGTAAAGCTCTATAACATTCTTACTTCTCTTAACACATACTTCTCTTTTATTTCATCTTCTATATCAACATCATATTACTCTAATTCAAAAGCGCATGTCTTATATATAGGCTCAACTAAAACTATTAACTAAGTTGGCCTATAACCTATTACATACAACACTTCCAAATGAATTGGCTCAAGCGTGTTTACATAAATTGATATTAATATTCTTACAACACATTTACAATAGGTGCATAGCCTTTACAAAACAAAATAATACTCGCTAATCAAAATCTTTCCTATCGGTTGCATGCTCTGTTCTGTTCTGCCATTCACTGTCTATGTCACTTCAACTCGATGCAACTTCTTCATGCTATCACATATGATCATGCATTCTTAGACATAGCTTATTAACCAAATCAAAAGCTTATCTTCAAGGGCACATACCAAAACTCAGTCATACGCATGTGCACTGATGCTTTGTTCATTAGGTGCTTCACTATGTCCTATCTTCCATACTTAGCCAAATTCTGATCTTCTAAGTTATTGCACTGATACCAAAATTTCATATGACTTTAAATTCTGATCTTCTAAGTTATTGTGCCAATACCAAAATTTCATATGACTTTATTGCCATAATGATAACACTAACCTTCATCATTTACAGTAGTATAGTCAACTTGCCAGCATGTTGTTCTTTCATTATTCATTCAATATGTTTTGTCTTTGTGTTTAACTTCACTTATTGTTCATCTTTGTTTTTGTGAGAAAAAAAAATACCAGCTTGCTTTATTAATCTCTGCATGAGTTTTTTAATTTGGGTCTATATCAATCTTATAACTTTGTTTTGAAACATTTCTCTCTATCTTCTTTGCATGTTTTAAAATAAATTCAAAGCTCTATTTATATATCTTTGTCTGGTGTTTATATATATTTAGTCTACTATTTATTATTACTCTTAACTTGTTGCATCTCTTTATAATCTTTCCTTCATCCTTTGTTTTAGATCTCTTATCTATTATGCAGCTACCTACATTATACCTCCTTCACCCTCCTCAGTGTTGAATATTCAGATTCATCCAATCAAATTTCATTTTAACATAAATCCAACATTATCTTTCTAGTTGTCCATCTTTTTTATCATTGAATTTTTCTATTATATTTTTCTTGATAACTGATCACAACTTGGAATAGTGCTTGTACTTTCATGTACTATTAAACACGATGTTCTAGATTTTGAGAATCTTGAATCCACCACAATATGATTTCATTGGGAAAAATATGTTACCACTATTGATAACTCATTGATTATAGTCGTTCTTCTCTATGATCTAGGCTGCACTATCTCACTGTAACTTATTCTGATGACTTGCATGCTCTTTGTTATTACTTTTGTCTTTTAACAATGTATATCTCTACTGATGTATGCCAAGAAGTATTGACAAAAATGTGAATCACCTCCTTTCACTGCATGTTTTAAATCTTGCTTATAATGATAACACTTGTAAAGAAAAATCCTCCTCTTAACAATTGACATTTGTTCCTTATGATTTAGCATTTTTGTATATCACTATAAACTTGAACATTGTATTCTTCTCTTGCAGATAGCTGATTGATATACATCCATTGTTACTGATGATGACACGAGACCTATTTTTTCCTTTGTCTTTTATTCACTATTTTCCTCGACCTTATATCTCCAGCCCATCTCCCATCCTTTTATCCTATGCAGCATTTAACATCATATGTTTTGACCCTACATTTTCCACCATCCTAAACATGATTGGTACTCTTATATCAATTATTAATTTAGTTTTTTTAAGAAAGATAACTAATTTTTCCCAGTTTGTATAACTTGCCTCTAAGCAATTTTGGTTACCAACTCAATCCATGGTGATGTATTATGCAGAAAATTTTTATGGTGAGCTTCAGATCTTTGCATCCAACTAGCCTTCCAACAATTATCATTATCATTTGGGAAGTTAGCTAGTGTTTCTGAGAAACAAAATCATTTGACAACTGGTTTTCAATATTATCAATCAGATAGTGGTAAAGCTTGATTTAACTTTAGGCTTACTATAATGGAAGATAAAGAGTTTACAAATGCTCAGAATATTAATCATGGTAGCACAGTTCCAACTCCCATTCAGTGTCTACTCTTGCGCAACAGCCTGCCTTGTCTCTTCTCTACGTAGGCCTTTGTTTAGATAATATTCCCTCCTTTGGCATTATTTTTTTTTTTTCATTATTTCATTCATGTACTACTTTAGTTAGATTTTAACATAATTACAATAGTAGTCTCGTGTACTAAAAAATGAAAACATAATTACAACATATATATATATTAAAAATTTAAAATTATTCACCATAACCCATGCGCCTTATCCCTTCATTGTTTCTGTCAACTTTATAAGTTTTATTTGAACATCTTTAGCACCTCTGCTAGTTGCTGAGTCTATATATAGATCACACTAGATAATTCTGTCAATAAATCAATTATGTTTTAATTGTTGCAGTGAAGTAATCATGATACCACTCTGTGGATAATGATTATGGCTTGCTAACCTTATTTTATTCTCTATCATTTATTTGAGATTCGCTACTAACTTTAGATTCTTGTCTAACCATTTAAAAAAAAAGCTAGTTTGACTAAATTATTGATGGGGAGATTGGGACAGACTAGCCTAGTCTATGCTCTTTTATCCCTTCCTTGGATAATGAGGTGTTCTTCTCCCACCCTATGGTCTCTAGGACTTCCCTTGCTATTGGAATCCCCTGACGTGGTGATGAAGGGTGCTCCCCTTAATACCACAAACACATAACAGAAATAGAGAAACAACAACAATATGCAAGAATAGAAAATTGGCTTCTTATTATCTCCACAAATGTGGAATTACAAACTTTCAGAATTACAATATGCAAAGCCACATGGGCATTCCCTTACAATATTCTGTAGGACAAAGCCTCAAATCAATACCTAGATCTACTACTCAGAATTGTCCCCAAACTACCTAAGACAACACTATAGACTTCCTTATATAGGATATTTTCCACCACCTGGAAAGGTTCCAAAATTTTAGCCCACAAGGCCGACCAAACTTAGAATTATTTTATTTTACAATTTATTACATCAAAGTCAGCTCAAAATAACTTTTGAATCCAAAATAGAAATTTTGAAGGAAAATCATTTTCTGCTATTTCAGGTGACCCAACTTCCAAAGACCATAAGTCATCGCTAGTTGACCTGATTGACTATTATAACCCCATTTCGGAAAGGCCACGAAGTGCTCTACAGGCTTGATTAGCACAAGTGCTTGTCACCAAAATTTTTGACCTCATTCGGGGCTTCTAAAGCCTTCAAAACTGAGTTCAAAGTTTTTGTGCCCTATTGCCAATACCGAAAATCTTCAATATCTACAAAGCTAGACCTAATCTGTCAATGAAACTTTACTGGTAGGCTGATATGACCAAAATGAACCTCCAAGGAAGAAATCTAAACATTCCAAGATTGGAGGACCAAATTACTAAAAATAGCAAGTTTCCATAAATAGTAGCTTTGCACAAGATAGCCCTTATTGAAGACAAAATTTTTTATTTTTTATTTTTGGTGATGCAAGATTGCTCTTACACCCAGGATGCTCCTACATCAGAAACTTGGGGTAATTTGAGAAGTGACCCTATCATGACTTAGGTGTGCAGAGGAAAACCAAGACGGTTAACCTCCTCCTTTGTTAGCCATGATGAATCTTCAATAGATCATCCTTTCCATTTGACCATATATTCTTCATATGTCTTGTTCCTTATGCTTTTGTCAACACGACTATCCAGTATGTCTTCAATCTCCTTGCTATCTGAACTGGTTGCTGGAATACTCCACTGTGCTGCTGTAACCTCATCTTCAACACCTCCTTCATGATACTCTGTCAAATCTGAAATATTTAGCTCTATAGGCAACTCGACCTCATATGCATTTCCTGAATCATGCTCTTTAGTATCTTACATGGCCCAAACTTCTTCATTTTCAACTTGTTATATGTACCAACCAAAAATATTCCCTTGTGCAAATGAACCATGACTTCATCTCCAACCTGAAACTCCTTATGCCTCCTTTTCTCATTTTCCTTAGCCTTATATTGCACATTCATCTTGGTAATATGCTTCATCACCTCCTCATGGATGTTCTTCAAATGTTTTGCAAAGTCCTTAGCTTCAATACTACTTATTTCTCCTTTATCTATCTTTCTCAACTCAGATGCATTTCTTGGACTACTCCCATATACAATCTAGAATAGTGATTTACCAATGCTCCTATTGACAGAATTATTGTATGCAAATTTTGCTTGTGATAAAATCAAATCCCATTCTGTTGGCTTATCTCCAACCAAATATCTTAGCAAATTTCCCAAACTCCTATTCACCACCTTTGTCTGTCCATCAATCTGTGGATGATGTGATGAATTGATCTTCAAATCTATTTTCAACTTCTTCGACAATGTATGCCAGAAATATCCAATGAACTTAGTGTCCCTATTTGAAACTATACTCTTTGGAAAACCATATAGCCTCACTACTTCTTTGAAAAACAATTTTGCTACATGAACAACATCATTAGTCTTCTTGCAGGGAATACAATGTGCCATCTTTGAAAATTTGTAAACTACCACAAAAATTGAATCATGTTCCCGCTGTGTCCTTGGTAAACCAAGAACAAAGTCCATATTGATATCCTCCCAAGGCTTCTCTGGTACAGGTAATGGCTAATACAACCTTGTATTATGCTTTACTCCTTTCGCCATTTGACATACTCTGCAACTCTGTACAAACTTCTTGACATCTTGTTGTAACTATGGCCAATAATAATTCTCACTAACCAAAGCAAGGGTTTTATCATGACCAAAATGTCTAGCCAATCCTCTGCTATGCTTCTCTTTGATGAGATTCTCCCTCATAGAACTTCTTGGAATGCATAACTGACTCCCTCTGAATAGCATATCATCTTGAATGATGAAATCTAGCCACTTCATCCTGTATAGAGTAATAGGTTCTATACAAGCTTTCCAAGCTTCACCAAAATTAGGATCCTCTGGATACAAATTCTTGACTTCCTTGAACACAACCACCTAATCTACATCTCTATCAGCAATAGTTGCCTTCTTCTAAGTGTGTCTGCAACCCTTTTAGACTTTCCACTGTTAGGAATAAGGTGTCTCAACCTTGGATAATTTTTATTCTTATTATTTGTTTCGTAAATGTATTTTTTGCAAATAATGTAATTAAGTGTGAGTGTACATGTCTAGTTGGCATGTTAATGTGTCACTCCACTTGATGTGTCGGCATCTTGTGCATAAGGATATCATGACTAAAATAGTCATGACAGATTCCTATGACGCGTAAGAACTATTTAAGGAATGTGCTATGACAGGTGTAAAAGCATCTTATGACTTGGGCCTATTTGGGTGCCCAAGAAGAAGTGGTTGGTGTGTGTAAGAGAATATGCCAAAAATAGGTTGGTATGACAGATTCTCTTACACTTATCTTATGACCATTATTTTTGGCAGATTCTATGACAAGCTGTCATAGTCTATTCTAGGGATGGATGCCTATTCTTGGGATTGCATGTAACAACTATGTACATGTGGCTTTGTGCATGGGTCTTGGTGGTTGTGCCTATTTTTGGGTCCAGAGGAGTCTATATATATGATGCTACTCCTATGGGAGAGATATAATAGAAATTTAAGTCTTGTTGGCTTTGTTTCTCATTTCCTGAAAGAACTTGCATTGCAAGTGTATTGTAATCTTTGTGTTGAAGATAATAAATTGTGCAGGTTTTGGAGTGCTGGGGTTTTTTACAGAAAGGTTTTCCCCAGGGTATATCATTGTGTCATTCTCTATTTTTCTGTATGCATGGTATGTGGTTGCAATATCTTTGTTAAAGTAGTTAACGAATCTGAAATTGTAAGGATTTATAAGAATTTGCACAATACTCTCCTATAGAGATTAGCGTAAGAAGCTGTTTCCGCACCTGAGTTTCCTTACATCCACTTCTATGTTTCAAAAAAAATGTATAACTCTACAAAAACTCAACCCATTTCAAATGCCTTTGATTCAACTTTCCTTGACTATTCAAATATTGCAAAGCTTGATGATCGGTATACAAAACAAACTCCTTAGGAAGAAGATAGTGTCTCCACTTCTTCAATGCCCGAACTATAGCATAAAATTTTTGATCATAAATAGAATATTTTCTCTTGGCATCATTTAACTTCTCATTGAAATAAGCAATAGGTTTACCTTCTTGGCTCATAAAAACTCCTATTACAGTACCACTAGCATCACAGTATACTTGAAACACCTTATTAAAATCTAGAAGTGCTAAAACAGGTTGTTCTGTAACTTTCTATTTCAACAGTTTAAAACTCTTATCTGCCCC
The DNA here is from genome assembly GCA_027943335.1 of Chamaecyparis obtusa. Lineage (NCBI taxonomy): Eukaryota > Viridiplantae > Streptophyta > Pinopsida > Cupressales > Cupressaceae > Chamaecyparis > Chamaecyparis obtusa. The sequence goes on from BSBK01006906.1 coordinate 2,392,358, forward strand.
ATTAGTCCACTTGAACTTTTTTCTATCCCCTCTCATTGTTTCAATCAAGGGCCCACAAATAATGCTAAAATTTCTGATAAACTTTTTGTAAAAACTAGCCAAACCATGAAAAGATCTTACCTTAGTAGCACTCCTTGGAGTAGGCCATTCAAGGATAGCCTGTACTTTCTTCGGGTCCATTTTCAGACCTTCTACTGAAACTACAAATCCCAAATACACTAATTCCTTCTTCACAAAATTGCACTTCTTCAAATTAATCAACAATTTCTCATCTCCCAGCTTCTCAAACACCATACAAATATGCATCATATGTTCCTCCAATGTCTTGCTAAAGATGAAAATATCATCTAGGTAAACAATGAAAAACTTACTCAAAAATTCTTTCATAACCTCGTTCATGAGCTGCATGAAAGTGCTCGATGCATTGGTTAGCCCAAAATGCATGACTAACCACTCATACAGTCCTTCCTTTGTCTTGAAGGCAGTCTTCCATTCATCTCCTTCTCTGATCTGAATTTGGTGATATCCACTCTTTAGATCTATCTTTGAGAAATACATAGCCCCACTCAAACAGTCCATAATATCATCCATTCGTGGCAATGGAAACCTATACTTGATTGTGATCTTGTTTATTGCTCTAGAATCTATACACATCCTCCATTCTCTATTCTTCTTTGGTGGTAATACTACTAGTATAGAACATGGACTCAGGCTCTCCTGAATCAATCCCTTTTGTAACAACTTATGTACTTGTCTGCTCAACTCTTCACTTTCTACTGGTGTCATTCTGTGTGTTGCCTTGTTTGGAAAACTGGTTCCTAAAATCAAATCCATCTGATGACTGATCTTCTTTACTGGTGGTAATCCATCAAGTACATTATCAGATACAATATCATAAAACTCATTCAACAAATCTGCAACCTCTATAGGTACATCCTCTACTTCCTCTTTACTAGCTTTTATAATTAAAGAAAAGTTATTCTCGCATTACCACATACCTTTTCTTCGGTCTCCTTCAATGGCTTTAGCTTATGTCACACTCCATCCTTTGTGAGGGAATAGGTATTCACATGACCATCATGTATAACACATCTATCAAACTACCATGGCCTACCCAACAACATGTGACATGCATCCATAGGTATGATATCACATAGTACCTCAACATGGTACCCGCCAATCTTGAACTTTACAAGGCACTATTCACTTACCATGACCTTGTGGTCATCCTGCACCCAGGCAATCCGATATGGATGTGGGTGTTTCTATCTCCTGAGCTTCAACTTTGTCACCATCTCTTCTAACACCAAATTGTCAGTGCTTCCACTATCAATAATCACATCACAGCATTTACCCTCACACTTGCATCTAGTGCGAAATAGGCTCCTCCTTTGTTCAGGTTCATTCTCCCTACTCAACAAAACTCTTCTATTAATCAGCATTTCTCCTCTTTCAGCATCTTTAGAATTTGATAATCTGGCATCTTCATCTACATGTGCAACTCTGGCCTGGCCTTCATTCCTCCTATCCATCCTTCCTTGGTGTTAAGGACATTCAAATGCCCTATGACCTTCTTCTCCATAGTGAAAACATGTTCCATGGAAGCCTCCTCTTCCTAAACCTTGTCCTCTTCCTCTTCCTCTCTGATCTCTATTGTTCTGATCTTGGAAATGATTGGAATTGTTTCCTCTCTGATTTTGACTACTACTAGCCTCATCCTTCTTTTTCGGATCTTCATTTTGTCCTCCATATGACCATGCACCAGATCATCAACTGTGACCTCTTCCATTTTGTCTGCTCTCAAACTTCTTGTTCAAATTTTCCTCTACTTTTAGGGCAAACTGGTATGCCTCTACAATACTGTTCATTCAAACTGGAGTCAACTCCTCCTAAATGCTTGGCCTCAACCCATTAAGATAATGGGCAACTTTCTCCTTATCAGCTTCCACATGGCCTGTTCTGATGAGGATTCGATAGAACTCCTCTGTATACTCCTGAACAGATCATCCCGCTTGCTTCAAACTTTGCATTTTCTTTAGTAGATCAAGCTCACAATCAACAGGGATGAATTGTCACTTCAATTTATCCACCATCCGGTCCCATCTTGTGATTTTATCTTTCCCTCTTCTATTTCACTCCAATTGAATCTCTTGCCTCTAGATCTTCACGTGACCTTTCAATTTGGCCTTTGTGAATTTGACCCTATCAGGATCCACAATATCTTCATACTCAAAATATTCTTCACATTCATTGATCCAATCGATCAAATCCTCTGGGTTAAGATTTCTTGAAAATGTATGAACCTTAATCTTAGGTCTTTTCCCGATCTTGAAAATGGCCCCAAAAAGTCTTTCTTCCTCCGATTCATAATTTTGACTTCTCCTTCTTGATCTTCTTCTTTGGCTTCATCCTCATCCTCACTTTCATCTCTGAAATTAAGATTCATTCCTCTATGAATCTCTTCTTGCAATGCTCGCCCTTGTCTCTGGAGCACTCTAACCTCAGGTGTTACAACACCAGCTGTTCCACCACATTCTCTTCATGGAGGCATTTTTGCGATGCGCATTGAAACCCTAACCATAGTCCTGGTGCAAATTGCCTCACAGTCGGTGATTTGTTTACACACTCAGGAACTCCTACTCTGATACCACTTGATGAAGGGTGCTCCCGTTAATACCACAAACACATAACAGAAATAGAGAAATAACAACAATATGTAAGAACAAAAAATTGGCTTCTTATTATCTCCACAAATGTGGAATTACAAACTTTTAGAATTACAATATGCAAAGCCACATGGGAATTCCCTTACAATATTTAGTAGGACAAAGCCTCGAATCAATACCCAGATCTACTACCCAGAACTATCTCCAAACTACCTAAGACAACACTACAACCTTCCTTATATAGGGAATTTTCCACCACCTAGAAAGGTTCCAGAATTTTAGCCCACAAGGCTGGCCAAACTTAGAATTATTTTATTTTATAATTTATTACATCAAAGTCGGCTCAAAATAACTTTTGAAACCCAAATAGAAATTTTGAAGGAAAATCATTTTTCGCTATTTCAGGTGACCCAACTTTCGAAGACCATAAGTCATCGCTAGTTGACCCGATTGACTATTATAACCACATTCCAAAAAGGCCACAAAGCGCTCTACAAGCTTGATTGGTGCAAGCGCCTTTCACCAAAATTTTTGACCTCATTCGGGGCCTCTAAAGCCTTCAAAACTGAGTTCAAAGTTTCTGTGCCTTGTTGCCAATACTAAAAATCTTCAATATCTACAAAGCTAGACTTGATCTATTAATGAAACTTTATTGGCAAGCTGATATGACCAAAATGAACCTCTAGGGAAGAAATCAAAACATTTCGAGATCAGAGGACCAACTTACTAAAAATAGAAAGTTTCCATAAATAGTAGCTCTGCATAAGATAATGTTGGCAAAATGGTCAGCACTCCCCTCGGGATTTGTGACATGGCTTAATCACCTCCTATGTCTTCTATAAGTCTAGTGGTTGTATAAGGAATTAATAGGTTGATCTTTTGGTGCAACGACAACTAATAATTATAACAAGTGGTATCAGAGCTTGGTCATAGGCTTGAATCCCCTCAAGTAACGCTGAGGGGGAGATTGTTGAAAAAATGGTCAGCACTCCGCTTGGGATTTGTGGCATGGATTAATCACCTCATGTGTCTTCTATAAGTCTAGTGGTTGTATCAAGCATTAATAGGTTGATCTTTTGGTGCAATGACAACTACTACTTGTAATAGATAGCCCTTATTGAATACAAAAATAGAATTTTTTTTTTTTGGTGATGCAAGATTGATCTTACACATAGGATGCTCCTGCATCACCTAGCCCAATCCAACCACCAAGAACAAGTGCTTTCACTCTTAGACTCTCCTTATACTCAGCTTAGCTTCATTCCCTTACATAAGCTTATAAGGGCACAAATTTATCTACACCTTGTTACATCCTAGCAAGGATGAGGTTAGGTTCTAAAGTGTTTTTACAACCTTCCATGTGACCAAAAAGGCTATGGAAATCCATCTTCTTACTCGATTGCTTCTTTTTCCCTCAAAATAGGGCTACAAGGAATGAGCCCCAATTAGGCCTCCAATCTAGATTTATAGGGCTACCACCTGAAAAATTTTCCAAATCTTGGCTAACTTCCCAAAGACTCCTAATCATTCACCAAGGTCTCAAGGATTTTCAAGGTCTTAGGACCCCAAGTGTTCGTACAATGCCCTGATCCAAACTGAGGGTTTCTAGGTGCTGTTTGGCTTCACAGGGTCACTAAATTGATTTGATAACTTCACCACCTTGTCTATATTGGTAGAGGCTCATCCTTCATACCAATGAATCTTCATTCACTATACTTCAAATGCCTCAAAGGATTCTTCCTGAAAATCTAATCCTTGCCTTCTAGAACCTCTGCAAACTTGACCTTACCTAGTCGGGCATTGTCTAGGCTTGCCTAGGGCTTGGTCTTAAAATTTATTGCACAAAATTCCCATGGACCTTCTTGATATGTTACAATGTATAAGGTCTTTAATTCCATATCCCATGGCTCCATGAAGTTTCCACGGTGGGGATAGGAGCTATAGACCCATCTTCAAGAACCACTCAAAATTGGACAGTGAACTTGAAGATCCAAATAAATTACAAAAGAACACATAAAATTTAAAGAAATCCTAATCTATGAATTGGAAATGAAATATTACATGCAAAAAAATATTCATAGCACAATAACACTCAAATTCTATTCATTAACTTTCATTCTTTACTCCATGTATGGAGATTGGCATACCAAACACAGTAATAGTCTCAACTTTCCTTCTCAATGCCATACAACCTGACAACCAACCCTTGATTTAGGGTTTTACAAGCATTTAATGTCTTTCCATCAGGGTATGAGTTAGTTTAGGGCTTCTAGCTTCCAGTTTAGGGTTATAACCTTTTAGGAGAAAAGTTGCTATGCAACTTTTGTTGTTTGAGCAAGTTTTGCTCTTCTTAAACTTCTAAGCCTTAGTAAGGCCATCTCCAATGCACACATGTTCCAAATAAACTCAAACCCACACTTTTAAAACTTCTATCACTCCTAAAACTAGGTGACATTAGGATTACATCATCAACTGATTCCTTGAGAAGACCTAATACAAAGGTAGATTGTTACCTTCTAGGACCCAACCTAGGACCTAGACTCACACACTAAGCTCTAAAGGTCTTATTGTATTTACATGGGTTCATCAAGAAGAAAAACACAACAAAATGGAAATGGTGGGAGCCCTGTAGAAGGGTTCTCCTACACCATACTCCCCCTCAACACATAATTAAGGTATGTTGGGAGAAATGAGAGCCAGGTCTAAGCCTAGCTTCTTGAACCTGCTTTCTTCAATCCAGGTGGCTTCTAATTTAGGCTTGTCTGCTCACTTCAAAAAGTGTTCCATGTAGACTTTGTGCCTTGTAGACTTCTTAACTCTAGACTCCAAAATCTTCTCTGCTATGATTTGCTTCACTTGAGGCATGGCATTCACATCCAAGTCCTACAATACCTTGGCTTGATTCTAAGTTTTCTCAGCTACTTGATCTTTATACTAGACCAGATCAGCTACATTAAAGACTGGTGAAATGGCTAAGTCTAATGGAAGGTCAACCTTATAGGCATTGGCACCATATTTTGCTAGAATTTTTCAAGGCCCTACCTTCTTCATCTGCAATTTTGTAGGTACTCCCTTTTGCAACCTAGCCTTGCTCAAATGGACCATCACATAGTCTCCCACTTTAAACTAGACCTCTCTCCTTCTCTCATCCACTTTAGCTTTTATTTTTGGGTAGAATCTAGGATGGCTTTCTTGACCTGTTCATGTACCTCTTTGATAGTTTGAGTGGAATCCTTTGCATGTCCACTCTTCATATCTATTGAACTAAGTTCTCTCAATTCACACACCCCTCTAGGATGTCTTTCATAAAAAACTTCAAAAGGAATTCTTCATGTTTTCCTATTAACACTATCATTAGAGGCATACTTAGCTTGTGGAATAACTAGATCCCAAATCTATCCATATTCTTTGGTTAAACACCTTAGCAGATTGCCTAATACCCTGTTGATGACTTTAGTTTGACCATTAATTTGTGGATGGTAAGATCAGCTAAATGATAGGTTAGTTCCAAGTCTTTTCCATAAGGTTTTCCAAAAATGGCCCACGAACTTACTATCCCTATCTGATACAATGCTCAATGGGAGTCCATGTATCCTTAAAACCTCCTTAAAGAAGAGATGTGCAATGTAACTAGCATCATGGGTAGTTCTACATGGGATAAAATGGCTCATTTTAGAAAACCTGTCTACTACCACATATACACTATCCATACCTATTTTTTTCTTAGGGAGTCCCACCACAAAGTCCATGCTTACACACTCCCAAGGCCTATTTGGAACTGGTAATGGTTGGTAGAGTCCTGCATTGCTTGAGCCTCCTTTAGCCCTTTGACATACACCACATTGTTCCACATACTTCCTCACATCCCTTGGCAACCTAGGCCAGTAGTAGTATCTCTACACTAGCTCCATAGTTTTATTGATGCCAAAGTGTCCACTTAGGCTCCCATTGTGCTTCTCTTGTATGAGATTTTATCTCATGGATCCTCTAGGCACACATAGTTGATTGCCTTTAAAAAAGAGGCCATTTTGAAGAGTATAGTTTGAATACTCACTATGAAAATGATTTTCAAAATCAGTGCATACCTTTTAGGTTGTGGAATAGTCCTCATCTCCTTCATAGATATCCTTAAAGCTTTCTATTCCTATGCTCTACAATTGTACTTCTTGGACAGTCAATAAATTCTTGCTCAAAGCATGTGCTACCTTGTTAAGTTGTCCCTTTTTGTGCTTGATGGTAAAGGTAAAGGATTGGAGATATTCCATCCATTTCAAGTTTCTATTGCTTAACTTCTCCTGAGTGTTGATATAACTCAATGCTTGATTGCTTGTGAACACTACAAACTCTTTTGGGAGCAGATAATGTCTCCATTTCTTAAGAGACTGAACTAGTGCATACAACTCCAAATCATATGTTGAATACCTCTTATTTGCTTCATTGAGTTTCTCACTAAAAATGCCACAGGCCTTCCCTCTTGGCTCAACATGCCCTCTATTGCGATGCCACTTGCATCACCCTCCAGTGTAAACAATTTGTCAAAGGTAGGTAGAAGTAGGATGGGTTTTGTGGCTACTTCTTGCTTTAGTTGTTGGAATAATTTCTTAGCTTCCTCAGTCCACTTGAACTTGGTTCTTAATCCTCCTTTAATGGTGTCTAAAATTGGTGCATAGATGCCACTGAATTTTCTCACAAACTTTCTATAGAATTTTTCCAAGCCATGAAAACTCCTAACTTTAGTCCCTATTTTAGGGGTAGGCCAATTCAAGATTTCCTCAACTTTGCTTAGGTCCATCTTCAAGGTACCCTTGGACACCACAAACCCCAAGTAGACTAGCTCTTGCTTAAAAAATTCACACTTTTCTAAATTGATTGCCAATTTCTCTTCATGTAGTCTCTTTAGGACTAACCTCACATGCTCAAGGTGCTCTTCTTTGGTTCTACTATAGATGAGTATATCATCTAGATATACTACCATAAACTTGCTATTGAAGTCCTTCAACACATAATTCATCAATCTCCTAAAGGTTCTTGGGGCATTGGTAAGCTCAAATGGCATCACAAGCCATTCATACAACCCATATGTGGTCTTAAAAGTTGTCTTCCACTCGTCACCCTCCTTAATTCTTATTTGATGATAACCACTTTGAAGATCCAACTTAGTAAAGTAAATAGCACCCCCTAAACAATCCATAAGATCTTCTATTCTAGGAATTGGAAACATGTACCTTATGGTGATTCTATTTATTGACCTTAAATCAGTGCAAAGTCTCCACTTTCCTCCTTTCTTTGATGCTAGCACCATCGGGACTGCACATGGGTTGATGCTCTTCTTAATCAGTCCTTAATCCAATAATTCTTGTACTTGCCTTGCCACCTCCTTGTTCTAATCAAGTGTGAGCTTATATGCTGCTTTATTTGGCAAAGATGCTCTAGGTACAAAATCTATTTGATGGCTTATAGCCCTTCTTGCAAGAAGTGTTGTAGGTGCTCCATCACTCACTATATCTTTATACTCTTCCAACATTTGCTTCACTTCTTTACGTGTCTCTATCTACAGCTTTTGTTCCTCCTCCTTAGGCTTCACAACAATTGTGCACCCTACTATTTCATCTTCATGAAAAAGATGTAAGAACTCCTTACCAGTGCTAAGAAAAAAACTAGGTGTCCTTGAGGCTCCTTCATCATTCTCTATCAGGGATTCAATCTTAAAGGTCTTGTTATCCTTCTTGAAGGAAATTGAATTCTCCTCTCCATCATAAATCACCTTCCTATCAAACTACCAAGGCCTTCCCAAAAAAAGATGACAAGCATCCATGGGTAGTACATCACAAAGGATCTTGTCCTTATACCCTCCAATGGAAAAAATCCACCCAAGTTTGTTCATTGACCAAAACACTCTACTCTTGATTCAACCAAGTTACCTTGTATGGGTTAGTGTGAGGAATCTTTTTGAGTTTTAGCTTCTTAACTGCCTCATCTGAGATGATGTTATTAGTTGATCCTGAATCAACTATCACCTTGCATACTTTGCTTAGGATCTTGAATCTAACTCTGAAAAGAGCTCTTCTTTGCTTGGGTTCTCCTTGAGTAGGTTGTCTAATAAGGACCCTTCTAAACATAAGGTTCTCCCCCATCTCTGATTCCAATTTTCTAACCTCATTGGTACATGAGCTAGCTCCATCTTCTTGGGCATAGGCTACCCTCTTCTCAGTATTAGAGCTGATAGGTTTATCAGGACACCTATAAGTAGGATATCCAAGTTGTCCACATTGGTAATATTTCATTATAGAAAAATAGGAACTACTTCTCTTTGCACTCCTTCCTCTACTTGACCCTCCATGGGATCCTCTTCCTCTGCCAAAAGTACCTCTAGTACTGGTCTCTACAATTTGTTCAAGGAGTCTATTCTCTACCTGACTTCTTGAGTCACATCCTCTGCCACTAGAACCTCCTCTTTGACCCCCTCTAGAGTCTCTACCTCTGCCTCTATTTTTGGAGTTAGGTTCTTGCTTCCTTCTCTATTTTTATTCAATCTTTTGTGCCATATGTTGACACCCAAGGACTATATTTGGAGTGAACAAATTCATCTCCTCTACTATACTCCACTTCAATCCACTCAAGTATCTTGCAACCTTGATACTTTCTTCTTCTTTAACCTTGGATCTTAGGCTCAACTTGTGAAACTCCTTTGTGTAGGTGGAAACATCCATCTCTTTCTATCTAAGGTTTAGTTTTCTCCTATGCTGTTGTATTTCAAAATCTGCAGGTAGGTAAGCTTCCCTGACTTTGTTCACCATGGCCTTCCAATTTGCTATTGGATTTTTCCCTTCTTTCTCCTTTTCTTCTTGTATATAGTTCCACCAAGTCAGAGCTTGGCCCCTCAACCTAGATTTGGCTACTTTGACCTTTTGTGCTTTAGAGATCTCTTCACACTCGAAGTGGTTCTCCATGACCTCAATCCACTGCATCACTAATTAAGTGTCCATTATGCCAGTGAGTAAGGGGACACCTTCAAGGGCTTTACCAGTGATGGCTTTAATTGCCTTCAAGAACTGCTCATCTTGATTTGGAGGATCGGGTATAGGAATCTCATCATCCAAGGTCTTTTCTTTTTCCTTGGCTTCCTGCTCCTCTATCTTGTCATTGACCTTATCTGCTTTAGCTTGGACATCATCCAAGAGTTTCTCTAACCGAGCCAACCTTTTTTTTAGGAGTCTATTATCTTCCTCCTGATCTTCTACCTTCTTTTCTAACTTTTCATTAGTCACCATTTTCTCCTTTTTAGATGACCCTACTAATTCTAGAGGTTGTAACATTCACCCTCTCAAACTATTCCCAAATATTGAATAGCTCGGATACCAATCTGATGGGGAGATTGTGATAGACTAGCCTAGTCTATGCTCTTTTATCCCTTCCTTGGATAATGAGGTGTTATTCTCCCACCCTATGGTCTCTAGGACTTCCCTTTCTATTGGAATCCCCTGACCTAGCCCAATCCAACCACCTAGAACAAGTACTTTCACTCTCAGACTCTCTTTATACTCAGCTTAGCTTCATTCCCTTACATAAGCTTATAAGGGCACAACTTTATCTACACCTTCTTAGGTCCTAGAAAGGATGAGGTTAGGTTCTAAAGTGTTTTTAAAACCTTCCATGTGACCACAAAGGCTAGGGAAATCCATCTTCTTACTCGATTGCTTCTTTTTCCCTCAAAATAGGGCTACAAGGAATGTGCCCCAATTAGGCCTCCAATCTGGATTTATAGGGATACCACCTACAAAATTTGCCAAATCTTGGCTAACTTCCCAAAGAGACTCCTAATCATTCACCAAGGTCTCAAGGATTTTCAAGGTCTTAGGACCCCAAGTGTCTGTACAATGCCCTACTCCAAATTGAGGGTTTCTAGGTGCTTTTTGGCTTCACAAGGTCACTGAATTGATTTGATAGCTTCACCACCTTGTCTAGATTGGTAGAGGCTCCTCCTTCATACTAATGAAGCTTCATTCACTATAATTCAACTAATTCAAAGGATTATTCTTGCAAATCTCATCCTTGCCTTCTAGAACCTCTGCAAACTTGACCTTACCTAGCCAAGCACTGTCTAGGCTCGCCTAGGGCTTGGTCTTAAAATTGTTTGCACAAACTTCCCAGGGCTGTGCTTGATATGTTACAATGTACAAGGTCTATACTACCATATCCCATGGTTCCATGAAGTTTCCATAGTGGGGATAGGAGCTACAGACCCATCTTCAAGAACCAGTCAAAACTAGACAGTGAACTTGAAGATCCAAATAAATTACAAAAGAACACACAAACTTTAAAGAAATCCTAATCTATGAATTGGAAATGAAAGATTACATGCAAAAAAATATTCACAGCACAATAAAACTCAAATTCTAGTCATTAACTTTCATTCTTTACTCCATGTATGCAGACTTACATACCAAACACAGTAACGTCTCAACTTTCCTTCTCAGTGTCATACAACTTGACAACCAACCCTTGATTTAGGGTTTTTCCAAGCATTTAATATCTTTCCATCAGGGTATGAGTTAGGTTAGGGCTTCTAGCTACCAAGTTACGGTTATAACCTTTAAGGAGAAAATTTGCTAAGAAACTTTGAAAAGTTGCTATGCAACTTTTTATCAACTTTTGTTGCTTGAGCAATTTTTGCTCTTCTTAAACTTCTAAGCCTTAGTAAGGCCATCTCCAATGCACACATGTGCCAAATAAACTCAAAACCACACTTTTTAGACTTCTATCACTCCTAAAACTAGGTGACATCAAGATGACATCATCAACTGATTCCCTCAGCAAACCCAATACAAAGGTAGACTATTACCTTCTAGGACCCAACCTAGGACCTAGACTCACACACTGAGCTCTAAAGCTCTTATTGTATTTACATGGCTTCATCAAGAAGCACAACACAACAAAGTGACAATGGTTGGAGCCCTGTAGAAGGGTGCTCCTGCACCAATTACTTATTTTAAACATGTTGTTTTTGATATTTTTAAACCTTGTTTTGTTATTTTGAAAAAATAAATCAAATAACATTACTTTGCTATTAGGTTAATCTTTTTTTATAGTTTTCCCCAAAAGTTTAATATATTAGTTTCTTATAATTTTAATGAGGCTTAATGAAATTTTTCATTTAAATTAAAAATTTATGATCATTTACATCTTTTTTATAATTCACATTTATCAGTCATTATCATAATTTAATATTATTTATCATTCAATTAAAGTTTTAATGTTTTGTTTATCGCTTAATATCACTTATCTTAAAGATTTACCATAAAATTTAAATTAGCTTAATCACCTTGTTAATTTAAAAATAAAAATAAAATGTATACAACTTTATAGAATAAGACTTGAGGATTTAATTGGCTTTATTAATTTTCAATTTTGGTTATAATTTAATTCTTTACCTTATCAAAATAAGTTATGATGTATTGGACGTTTTTTTTGCTTTATTTTTAGTGAGAATTCTATCTTTTGTTTTAAGATTGTATACTAAATTTTTTTATTATATTAATTTAGTTTGAGCTTTATTTATATAAATTTCTTTGAAAATCATTTGAATTAATTTATTCATTCTATTAAGCAAAGAAGTTTTCTTTTAAAATCAAATTTATTAAACTATGATAATTTTGCAAATCAAGTTTAAATAGTCCTTTTTTTCAAATTCCACATCCAATTTTTTAGAAAAAATAGTTTCTATAAGTAAACAAAGTTTGTTTTATGTTTTAAAATTTGTTTAAATAAAGCAAAAGTTTTTTTTTAAAACAAAATATCCTTTGTTAGATATATAATTATCATTTCATTCAAGCTTAGAATTATTATTCAAGTGAAGGGGATAAACTTTTTGTCTAGCTAACCAACGTTCAACCTTTTGAACTCATCTCAATTTTACGAAGCAAATGATATATATCAAATTGTTGATCTAATGCAAGTAAATTCATTACTCATGCCAAATTTTAACTTGTTCAAGTATTGTGAGCTATCTTCAAACATTGTCTTGCAGTGGATTATTGTTGAGTATTAATTACTATCAGATTTTACCTATTGTTATGCACTAAGTTGCATCTTTTATAAGTTCCATTTGATCCATTGATTCATTTGTAAGTTGTACTGGGATGCACTTACTCAATTGATGTTTATCAACTTGTTCTATTTGTAAGTTGCACTGGGATGCACTTACTCAGTTGATGTTTATCAACTTATTCCATTTGTAAGTTGCACTAGGATGGACTTACTCAATTGATGTTTATCAAGTTGTTCCATTTGTAAGTTGCACTGGGATGCACTTACTCAGTTTATGTTTATCAACTTGTTGCATTTGTAAGTTACACTAGGATGCACTTACTCAGTTGATGTTTACCAACTTGTTCCATTTGTAAGTTGCACTAGGATGCACTTACTCAGTTGATGTTTATCAACTTATTCCATTTGTAAGTTGCACTGGGATGAACTTACTCGATTGATGTTTATCAACTTGTTCCATTTGTAAGTTTCACCGGGATGCGCTTACTTCAGTTGATGTTTATCATCTTGTTCCATTGGTTATTCTTTTTCCTCATGATGAGGATGGTGCTCTTGAAATCTTTCCTGAAATTTGTTGGATATCTCTTGTACTTGGAAGGCAATATGTTTTTCACACTCATAATCCTCAGTTCAAATTATTATTTAGCATATGTCAGTATTTGATTTGTTTATGTTGGTCTAGATTCATTTAACATTGATGGGAACCTTGATTATGGTACTTGTTTGTAGACATTTCTAGCAATTCAGTTCATAGTTTGATTTGATGTTTGAGTCTCTTGCTCTACTAATTTTTCATTGTCTCTCTCACATTTATTTTCAAAATATACTACTGTGATAATGTACTACACTCTTCATTGCTTAGATCATGGGTCATGTAAGTGGTGGTTTCTAGGCCCATTCACTTGTTGTGAGATGAATTATTAATGGACTATCTATATCCATGTGATTGATGCAATATTGATGTAGGTCTCATTAGTTGGCCTTTTCTGTGGTCATTTATGCATTAGTATATTTCTTTTGTGAGAGCATTGATAATGTTTATTATAACTCACTTTGAGCATATGGTTTATCTTGAGTTAAATTATTTTAGGATACATATTATAAGTTTCTTTTCAAAGGTGTATTGATTTGTATCAAGGGTAGATCCCAACTATGGGAAATCTACTTGTGGTTTTTTCTATGTTCTATGTTTCAGGTGATCCATCAAGGAAAATTCAAGACATCAATTCATTTACACAAATCCTATGAATCACAAGACTAATTGAAGATGTGGTTATACCTCCACTTGAATACATTTAAAGGACCCATCCACTTCTCTTGGCTCTACAAAAGATGCATGTACAACATACAAAAGATTACTTGCACAATTGAAGACAATAGTTTTTTTTTCCTTATATTGAAGATCAAGTTGCAGATTATTGTAAATTTTGGGTTTAATACCCCTTGTTGTAAAATCCCCAAGTAAAGATTAAAGGGGGGTGTTAGAATTTATAATCTTTCCTTGGTTGTATTATTTAAATAAGGATAAACCAAGGTATCCTTCATGTATTTTTGTCCTCTAGTCCAACTGGGAGGACAACTCATATTTTGTAATTCCTTTAATAAGGAAATTAGTTTATTCCTCCTTAAGAGGATATGGACACTTGTCGCACACACTTATGAATGCTGGAATTCATGGACTTGAGAGTTACATTATAATTTCTCTCTCTCATTTCTCATGATGAATTTATTGTAAGTGAGCAACTCGCTCTTGTAATACCCCAAAAATGGGCTATAAGTTCATTAATCTCCTACATCATCAAATCAAACGAAATCGACATCAAAGTCCTAATCTAAGGCACATCTAAACATCATCGAATCATAATTGATTATCTTAAATTCTACATCGGGGAATATTCCTAGTAATATTCCTAATCATCATAATTATCTTTAATTTTATAATTATTTGGCAATAAATCACATTTATCCTAAAATTTGATTAATTAAATATTTTGCATATTTAATTAATTAGATTTAATATTTGCCACTTAATTATTTAATTAAATTTAATTCTATCTATTATTAATTGTATTATTTAATTTTGACAATAAATCAAAATTCCTATGAATAATTGATTAAATTCTTATTTAATTAATTAAAGCATGTTGTCATTATTTAATAATATAATTTTTAATAAAAGTTTGGTAAAATAGTTAATTAACCCATAAATAAATTATTTTATTTCAAAAATAGTTAAGTTGAGCATAAATCACTTTATTATTAAATTAATTCATAAATAAAATATGCACAATCATAAAAGCAGACAACTGTCAATTATCAATTAAAGCTAAACTCTATTTTGAGTTAAAGCTTAGCTTTTGCATATTTTTGTGACTTAATTATCCTTTATTTAAAAATAACTCAAAAATCAACCTGAGTTATTTGAGTGATTTATGGCTTTTTCTCATGCACCTCCAAAGCCCTGGATTTCTATAAAAATAAGGCTCAGCTCTTCATAATTCATCTCATATTTTGTACAATCATGCTGGAGAATTAGAATTGAAGAATCAAAGCTCTTGCGAATCGACATCTTTGTGAGATCAATCTTATTTTTGCATTCATAGCATATCAATTTTCAATAGCATTCATAGCATAGATTCATATCAGTTTTTATCATTCTTATTGCATAGAAAATATTAAAAATATAGATCAATTGCATTCAAATCCTTCATTTAGGTGTCATCTAGGTCACTGATCTCGATTACAATCTGAGAACATTAATCTCGCACCTATTAGAAGGCAGTAAATCGCTCGGTTAGATAGTTTTTAATTTTGCATGATTTTGATTATAGCTAACCTCTAATGTTTTACTAAAGTGTTGTATCTACAGATCAGGTACAATTTTCACCCACACATTTCTGGCACCCACCGTGGGGCAACCCACCTTTGCATGCTGGTTTTGATTTTTTTTTGGGAGCTAAAACCCCAAAGTTTCAAAGATTTAATTTTATCTCCCAAACGGATTATAATTTTGGTCTGAAACTTTTTTTATAGGTTGGTGACATGTTAAGGAAGCTACAATAAAAAATGTAGAATGTTTTGAGATATTTTGAATTTTTTATAATTTTTTCTTGAAATTATGGAAAAAATTGATATCTAACGCAAATCAGCATATTTTTTGGAAATTTTTATATTTTCAGAAATCTCTTTAAATTTTACAGGGGGTCCATTCTTTTTATTTTAAATTTGGATATGATATCATAGCTCAAATAGTCAATTTACAAAAACTGGTCTATTTTGATAAAATGGGTCTCTAGGGCACAAATGAAGAGATTTTTCTAAAATTTTTGCATTTTTGGAAAGCTCTCTATTTTTTAGTAGGGGTCTTTATTCTAAATTTCTATTTTTGTGGTCAATATCATATCAAAAAAATTAGATCTTGTTGACTAGGTCAAATGCAGTGCAAAAAACTTAAAATTTTGTGATGGGTATGCACTTATTTTTCATATGATTCAATGCATGATATGAGTTGTCATTTGGATTAATTTCTAGTTATTATTGCTCCTAAAAATTGATTTTTAGATCTAACCCTAGGGTTTTCATAAGTTATATACCTTGCATATCTTGTTTGCTTATTGGCTTGTTGGAGAGTTCGTAGCTTGCTTGCATAGTAAAGCTCAACAAAAATTGCTAAAAATTAGGTAAAATATACTAAGCACGTTGCAAGGATCCAAGGTATTCTCCTTCATCTATTAAAATTTCAATTTGGACTTAAAATAAATCTCTTATGTGTCTGGCTTGTGTGCATCCTTTCATGCTTTTATCTATTTCTACACACTTGCATAATTGATACTAGGTTGTGACCCCTTAAGGATTCATTAAGTAGTCTTAGAATACTTTTGATTGATCTTGATTGCTATCTTGGGTTATTGGACTCACTAATCCACCAGCCTCTCATTTTTGCCCCGTGGTTGTGATCTTAGCGCCATAAAGGGGAGGGGTCAACAGGACATAAGCGTTAAGTGTTCCACTTGGCAACCCTTTTGTGCTTTTAGGAACTCACTTATTTTCTAAATTGGGGACTCATTTTCAGCTTGTGTGAGGTGTTAAGTGTTCCACCTTGTGGACTCATCTCATATTCACTTTAAGCGTTAAGTGTTCCTCTTTCTACTTTTTGGGTACTTTTGGTAGATTTACTTTCGGGAATATATCTGTGCTCACATAGTAATTAGGCCCTATGAGCACTATTCATGATTCTTGAGAGATTGGATTCCTAGCGAAATCATTCCTCGATGATGGAATCTTTGTAGGTAGGGAGGATACTTAGTGCGTTTCACATTCAACTTGGTTAGTGAGTCTTCTCTTATTGATCGACACATTCTCTCTCCGGAGAGGTTGATAGATCACGTGGGGTTGATATCATGAGCTTTGGTGAATCAAAATTGGTTAGTGCATCTTCTCTTATTGATTGATACATTCTCTCCCCAGAGAGGTTGATAGATCACGTGGAGTTGATATCACAGACCTTGGTGGAACAAAACCTTGTCTTAGCGTGTCGAATTAATTTTCTTACTTTGTTTGGGTTAAAAGTGAAAAGGTGTCAAAAACCTTGGATCTGGAGCCAAGTCCCATTGTGGTATACTATTGTGAGTCACCTTTAAAGAGGGTTAACCATAGCAGACAATCCCTTCATAGGGAAAACCACATTGACGGAACCTCAAGTGGTAATAGCCATTTTCACCATGGTAGTGATGGCCGCTATATAAATGTCCTTGTGGAAGAAATCTCCACGAGTATGGTTCATTGTTGGGTTGTCAGATCTCGCTAGCAGCTCTTGAAGATTAAGTTCTCGGACTATGTCAAAACCCTGGTGCGCCAGGATTGGAGTTCACCCCTTTGAATCATAAAAGTTGCAGAGTCAAACCATTACTAAAAACCCTAGAGAGGCCAATTTTTCATTCTCAGGTATATGTGTGTTATTGCAAAAGTTTTCAGAACATACATGATTAGTACTCTCAGGGATTAGCACAATTTGGTCACTTGATTGTTCATGCACAAGGTTGCTTTTGCCCTTGTTCATTGTTTTCAGACGTGCTTGGAATCACTTGCTAGCTATTCTGCGTGCTTGTTTATCTACTTGGCTATTAAAAATGATCAAATCTGGTATAACATTCAAAATCTAGATGGTACAAATTTGCAAACAATTCAAATCTGAAAACTCAAAATTTGCAAAATCTGAATTAAAATTCTTTTCTGGAGTCAAAAGTCATCTCAGGAGGTCAGAAAGTCATACAAGTTTTGTCAACTATCATTTCATTGCTACCCAACTATTGTATGAGTTTAGTGTTAGGATTAACAAGGCAGAAATAACAATTATGTGCAAATATAACTAATATCAGAAAATAATAAACCACACAGAATAGAAAATAAGACACAGATTTAACGTGGTTCACCCAATCCTTGGGCTACGTCCACCAACAGCGAGTCCAATATTATTATTATCCAGTGATTACAACCTAATTACAATCCGTAATCCCTTACAACCCAATTCTGCCGCAAGTACTAAAATCATACATAATGAAAAATCCCTAACCCTAAGCCATTTTATACAAAATTTTCCCACTTTAGGGTTAGAATGAGTTATAAGTAGTCGGCCCAAAAAACTAAAAAAAGTAGTACAGTACTTTCCTGGATAGTACTTTCCTGATTAGTCACCACAAGCTAACAATCTCCCACTTGGTGACTGATCAGTATCCACACTATACTAAAAAACCTCCCACTTGGAGACTGATCCTGTAGCAATACCGCTACGCACATGAGGCTCCCACTGGATTGAACCACCTTGGACTTAGTTGTTCCTTTATTTTGGTCAGTCTAGAAGACCAACTGAAGCTGAACATGAGTTCAACTTCTCCCTTGTTACTACCTTTGTAAACATATCTGCTGGATTATCATCAGTATGAATCTTTTCCAGCCTTAACTGTCCATCATCCAAAACTGATCGAATGAAATGGTACCGCAACTGTATGTGTTTTGTCTTTGAGTGCAAAGCAGAATTCTTTGCAAGATGAATGGCACTTTGGCTATCTGTATGTAGAAAATTATCCTTTTGTGGATGTCCCAATTCTTCCATGAAGAATTGAAGCCATATCATCTCCTTGGCTGCCTCTGTAGCAGCAACATACTCTGCCTCTGTAGTGGATAAAGCAACCACCTTTTGTAGTCGAGAAATCCAACTCACTGCTGTCCCACCAACAGTAAATATATAACCTGTAGTACTCCGCCTGCTATCTATATCTCCTACCAAATTTGAGTCAACATAGCCTTGTACAGTAGTAGTAGAACCCCCAAAGTGTAAACACTTACTGGATGTGCCTCTCAAATATCTGAGAATCCATTTGACTGCATGCCAATGCTCAATACCAGGGTTACTCATATAACGGCTAACGACTCCCACTGCGTGTGCAATATCTGGCCTAGTACATACCATAGCATACATTAAGCTCCCTACAGCTGAAGCATAAGGTACCTTAGACATTTTAGTCTCTTCTTCTGGTGTCTTGGGACACATATCCTTAGTCAATTTCAAATGACCAGGCAAAGATGTGCTGACAGCTTTGGCATTTTCCATAGAGAAACGTTGCAACACCTTCTCAATATAATCAGCCTGAGATAGAGACAATTTCCTATTTTTCCTATCTCTACAAATTTTCATACCAAGGATTTGTTTTGCTGCCCCCAAATCCTTCATAGCAAAAGATTTTGCTAACTGTTGTTTCAACCCCTTAATGTGATCCATGTTAGACCCAGCTACAAGCATATCATCAACATATAAACATAAAATAATGTAGCTGTCATCATCCAACCTCTTAAAATAAACACAATGGTCAGAATGACACCGACTATATCCATGCCCATTCATAAAAGTGTCAAATTTAATATACCATTGCCGAGGTGCTTGCTTCAAGCCATATAAACTTTTTTGCAATCTACACACCAAATTCTCCTTACCCTTGACCTCAAATCCTTGTGGCTGAACCATATATATTTCTTCATCTAAATCACCATGAAGAAAGGCTATTTTAACATCAAGCTGCTCTAAATGCAAATCTTCAGTAGCCACAATACTTAAAACAGTACGAATAGAAGTCATTTTAACAACTGGAGAAAATATCTCATCAAAATCAATACCATGTTTCTGTGCAAATCCTTTTACAACTAATCTGGCTTTAAATTTTTTCGTACCTCCATCCTCTTCTTTGATCCTGTAAACCCATTTATTCTGTAAAGCCCTTTTACCTGCAGGTAACTTACATAAATCCCATGTATGATTTTTCAGCAAAGAGTCCATTTCATCTATCATGGCAGACTCCCACTGAAGCTTTGTATCCACCTGCACAGCTTCATTATAACATTCAGGTTCACCAGCATCTGTTAACAGAATAGAATACAAAGATGGAGAAAATCTTTCTGGAGGTCTACTTAGCCTTGTTGACCGTCTAACACTCACTGGGGTGTGTGGTATTTGTTGTTGCTATTGTTGCAGAGCATAAGGAACGACTGGAACATGAACTTGTGGAGTATCATCCAGTACTACATAGTCATTTTCTTTCTTCTCATGCTGCAGCAACAGATCTTTGTACAATACTTTCTCATTGAATATGACATCCCTGCTTCTTACAATTTTATGATTTTCAAAATCCCAAAGCCTATAACCAAATTCATCAATGCCATACCCAACAAATACACATTTCTTTGACTTAGCTTCCAGCTTGGTTCTATTTTCAGAATCTATAAGTGCAAAAGCTTCACAACCAAAGGTTTTGAGAAAAGAATAACTCACCTTCTTACCACTCCATGCTTCCTCTGGAATACCACAGTCCAAAGGAGTAGAGGGGCCTCTATTGATTAAATAAATAGCAGTGTTCACTGCCTCTGCCCACATATTTTTGGGCAGCCTAGCATGCAACCTCATACTCCTTGCACGCTCCATTATTGTCCTGTTCATGCGTTCAGCCACTCCATTTTCTTGTGGAGTCCTTGGTATAGTTTTCTGCCTACGAATACCATTAGAGGAACAATATTCTTCAAATTCTGTGCTACAATACTCACCACCATTATCAGATCTGAGACATTTTAACTTTTTACCAGTCTCAGTCTCAACCAAGCATTTCCATTTCTTAAAAGTTTGAAATACATCAAATTTCTGTCTAAGGAAATAAATCCATACTTTTCTTGTTGCATCATCTATAAATGTAACATAATATAGAGAGCCACCAAGGGAAGATACCTGAGCTGGTCCCCATACATCTGTATGCACAAGCTCTAATCTCTCATTTTTCTTTTCCTTCCCACTCTTCACAAAACTAACTCTCTTTTGTTTTCCATAAACACAACTTTCACAGAAATCCATATTGACACATTTCAGACCAGGTAAAACTTTCTTTGAATGAAGTAATTTCATACCTTTTTCACTCATGTGCCCGAGTCTGTTGTGCCACAGTGCTGTGTCAAAATCTACAGCAACCGTTTGATGTTCTTCCTGCTCAACTGCAGCCACTGTTCCTGAGCATTCATTATCTTCTGAAATAATTAAAGTAGAAGGAACAGTATGACCTGTACAAAGATATAAGGTGCCTACTTTCACACCTTTTGCTACTACTAAGGAACCTTTTGAAACCTTCCAATTTTTATCATTAAAAGTAACTGTGCAACCCTCATCACCCAGTTGCCCTGCTGAAATTAAATTCCTACTCAGCCTTGGAACATGTCTTACCTCTTGTAGTAGCCAATGATTCCCATTCTGCAAATTAATCTTAATTTTTCCCTTTCCAACAATCTGACAGGGTTCATTATCTCCCAAATAAACTAGCCCAAAATCCCCTTGGACATAATCAACAAAATAACTTCTATGGGGTGTAGCATGAAATGAAGCCCCAGAATCTAAAACCCATGAATCATCAATACTTTCTAAGGACAAGAGCAAAGCATCCTCCTCAGATTTGTTACTTACCACATTTGCCTCCTTGTTTCCATCATTTTTGTCTCCTTGATCTTTCTTCCGAGACCAACAATCTTTCTTCTTATGACCTGGTTTTCCACAGTACCAGCAATCATTTGGCCCTTTAGATTCAGACCTCTTTCCCTTTGATTTTCCTCTTGATTTCCCACGATTTCCAGAGTTATTTCCTCTATCTCTTGTTCTACCTCTGCTTTCTGTGTTCAATACACTACCCGATGTGGATGCCCCTGAGCTTTTCCTACGAATTTCCTCACTCAATATAACACCAATAACATCATCATACTTTAGGGTATTAGAACCAGAAATAGAATTACTAACAGCCATTACCAAGCCATTCCAGCTTTCTGGCAAAGAACACAAAATCAAGAGAGCCCTAACCTCTTCATCAAAAGTAATTTTAACTGAGGTTAATTGACTTGTAACTGTATTAAACTCATTCAAATGATCAGTAACTGATCCACCTTCTACCATTTTCATATTAAATAAACGCTTCATAAGAAATACCTTGTTTGAAGCTAAAGGCTTTTCATACAACTTTGCTAGGGTTTCCATCAGATCTTTAGCTGTCTTTGCTTCAGTAATATTGAATGCCACCGATTGTGCCAGGCATAGATGAATACTCCCCAGTGCCTTCCTATCCAAAATATCCCAATCCTCCTGAGACATTGATTGCTCTTTCTTGGCTACTCCCTCTAATGGCCACCATAGATCCTTCTGATAGAGATAATCCTCCATTTGCATCTTCCATAACTGGAAGTTCTGCCCATTAAACTTATCAACCTTCAGCCTACCCTCTTCTGCCATTTCTCCCACTTAACCGAGAGACTCTCCCACTAACTCGTGAGACTTGCTTCAGAGAATAGATGAAAGAACGAATGAAATAACCTCGCTCTGATACCACTTGTTAGGATTAACAAGGCAGAAATAACAATTATGTGCAAATATAACTAATATCAGAAAATAATAAACCACACAGAATAGAAAACAAGACACACAGATTTAACGTGGTTCACCCAATCCTTGGGCTACGTCCACCAACAGTGAGTCCAATATTATTATTATCCAGTGATTACAACCTGATTACAATCCGTAATCCCTTACAACCCAATTCTGCCGCAAGTACTAAAATCATACATAATGAAAAATCCCTAACCCTAAGCCATTTTATACAAAATTTTCCCGCTTTAGGGTTAGAATGAGTTATAAGTAGTCGGCCCAAAAAACCAAAAAAAGTAGTACAGTACTTTCCTGGATAGTACTTTCTTGATTAGTCACCACAAGCTAACATTTAGCAACTGTCATTTCATAGACTACCCAGTGTCGTACGAGTCTGTAGGGTGTCATTTGGAAAAATTTGAGAGAGTTGTCAGAAATTGTCAAATTGCAAGATATCTAATGTTTCCAGCCTAGTTCCAGAATCTGTCAAAAATATCATTGTGTCAGGAATAGAGCAGTAGCTATTGAGCATTCTACCATTTTCTGAGATTAATCTTTTGAATTCGATCTAGCCTTCTGTTTGATCAATTTGAGTCCTTTTTATCTCGTGTCAAAACCTTGTCATAACTATCAATCTTCAATCAATCTTCAAAAATAGACTAAGTGTTGAGAACTCATGTCTGCTATCTTTTGGGTGATCTATCCCATACATCTAGGGCACAGTATCCTTCACCCATGTCTCATCAGATCTTCAAAACTATCATAATCTTGACAAGGTTGTGTCATCTGATTTTCTCGAATCAAATTGTTCTTCAGTTGTCTTCATCCTTTTCTTCTGTTTTATTCAAAGTTAATGGTGGAGACCAGAGCTTCTTCACACAAGAAATCAGAAGAAACATCTCAGAACTTACTTTTGACCAATACCCCAGGTCCAACTCTTGAACAACTCATCAAGTCAGGTATCTACGAAGATGACGGTCTTGGTAACTTTCGATTGAAATCTGGTTACATACCTCCTCTATCAACTCACAGAGGTAATCAGCAAACTCCTCCTTAATCTATTCCAGGGAGCCCAAAAACTCCTACCATGTCTCAAGCAGGGACAAACCAGGGTTCTCTAGGAGGAGGATGCCAAGGTCACCATTCTCAACATAATGCCGACCAAGAACCTACACCCTCTGAAATCCATCGATGTCAAAATGATGATGAATTCAAGAGAATGATGAGGCATTTCTTGAAAGTGGATAGAGAGGCATACTTTTTGCAATTAGCCCAGGAAGGAGCTAAACTTCCTCCTCACTTCAATGTCAAAGATATCATCATGCATGAGGAAGAAACTCTGATGACGGCCATAATGAACCAGCTGCACTCTATGCAGGTCAAAATGAATAAAATTGAGAAAGAGAAGGAACCCAAGGAATTCTCCATGGAGGCCCTTTGTCCTTTCCCTTTTGACAAAGACTTGTATATGCCTCCATTCCCAAAAAGAGTGGAGATACCAAAGTATGACAAATATGATGGACACTCTGATCCTCAAGATCATGTCAAAGAGTTCTGTACGCAATCCATGCATGACCGACTTATCTAATATGTCTTTTTTCTAGATCCTTGGGAGGAGCATCCATTCAGTGGTTTTCAAGATTACCTTCTATGATCAAAAATTTTGAGGAATTGATTAAATTGTTTTATCAACAATATTCCTACAATATTCAACATCTGATTACCATGATCAATATCTGTAACCTCAAGCAATATCCAGGGGAATCATTCCTAACTTTTCTCAAGAGGTGGCGAAAGAAGTTTTCTCTATATGCTAGACCAATTCCCGAAATGGAGAAACTTGAAATCTTTATCAATAACCTTGTTCCAGAGCTCAACTATCCATTACAAATGCAAGATCATGTATCTTTTGATAAAATGGTGGATAATGCAATCAAGATTGAGAAAGTACTTGTCAAGAAAGGAGAAATCACACTTTAAAAGGACAAGTCTGAATCTGGATCTAGCTCAAAAGATAAAAACAAGAGCTGGAATAGAAACAAAGGTATCGTCTCTGATGGTGTTGTTGACACTATCTGCACCCCATCAAAGGCACCGACCTACAATCTCACCCTTGCCACCAAAGCCATTGAAGCTTCAGAGCAAAAATCTGTTGAACCATCTCTAAAGAAGCCATTCAAATGATGGGATAATAAATAAAAGTTTACTCCCCTGGGAGAATCTTTGGAATCTGCCCTGAGAACCCTGATAGCTGATAACATGATCTCTTTACCACCAATCCGAAACCCTGATCTAGATCCAAAACCATATTGGTGGAAAGATAATGAATTCTGTGCTTTCCATCGGACTAAAGGCCATAGGACTAATGGATGCTTCCACTTGAGGCATACCATTCAAGACTTGATAGATCAAGGGGACATCACGATCGATAATCCTACCAGCAATAATGATCACACAACATTTACAGAACTGTTTCCACAACATGGCAAGGGAGTTTTCACTTCTCAGCCTAACATGGGGGCAAAAGTCAACTATGCCTACCCTATAAACAATGTTGTCATCAATATGGTTGAACCATGTCTCTTTGAGAGCTGCAATGTCATCATAATTGTGCGAAGAGACTGAAATCATTCCTCAACTAATGTAGTTACCAGATCACAAGCTTAGGCTCATTTGAAAGGACAAACACCAAGTTCATCTAATGTCCCTAAGATACCTTTCAACCTCACATCTTCTTCCAAACAGAAGGCTGCCTCAAAATCTTCCAATCCAAAGGATACAAGACCTACATCTTATAGCATCATCCAACAACTCCAGCATACCAATGCCAAAATCTCTATGTTTAAGTTACTTCAAATATCTCCAGCTCACAGAGATATCCTAGACAAAGCTTTGCTCGGCTCTAATGTTCCTGATGATCTAGATCTAGGCAAGTTCCAGACTATGGTTGGTCATCTAACATCTCCGCAATATATCTCCTTTTCAGAGGAAGATGACAACTCTTTGAGTCACCCACATAATCAGCCCTTACACATAGAAGTCTTGATCCAGAACCATCGAGTCAAATGTGTGTTGATAGATGGGGGTGCAGGCCTCAACATTTGTTCTTACAACTTAATCACACAGTTGGGATTCTCAGAGATGGCTATTGATCTTCGAAAGAAGATCACCATAAAAGCCTATGATGAACAAGAAAGATCTTCTAAAGGCACCATTGTCTTACCCATCCGAGTGGGTCTAGTCATCAAAGATACCACATGTCAGGTGCTTGATCTACCATTGGCTTACAATATCCTTCTAGGGAGACCCTGGATCCATGAAATGCAAGCCATTCCTTCTACGTACCATCAATGCTTGAAATTTCCCTATGAAGGGGTAGAAGTTACTATCCCAGTAGATTTGAGTACAACTTGCAATACATTGAAGGAAAGTGCCGATGAGCTTGTACCTAATAACAGAGAATCTTCCATCAAGCAACAAAATGTGGCTTCCACATCCAAGATCGAAGACATTGCTAAAGAGATCAATATCAAAGAAAATGGGATGGGAGAATACACTATAGAGCCAGTCTTGTCTCTGACATCTCTCCCAATCTCACCTAAGTCGTATGGACAATCCTTGAAGTAGTCTAAATCAGAACCTAAGGAACCTATGGAAGCATACAAAAGAAATTTTATGGCAGAGCAAGGATCCAAACAAGAATTTGAAGAGGATGAAGCTGTGTTGGCATGGCTATATAAAGAGGATTTTGAATCTAAAATTGTTCAACCTAGTGAATCTATAGCACCTACAATCCCTTCTAATTCATATGGTCCAGGGAACAAATTGATAGCCAAGATGGGATATTCGGGTCAAGGACCTCTAGGAATCAGAGGTAAGAGTCTTGTGACACCCATTTCACATATTGGTAGAACCAACAAAGATACTGGTGGCTTAGGGTTTAAGAAGAAACCCTATCATCTCAAAGGTGGTTGTTCTCATGTCATAGAACAAATTGCACCAGGAGAACCCCTTCTTAAGAAAGAAGAAATAGAACCCTCTGATGATGATTCAGATAGCTATGAACTTATCCCCTATGAAAAATTGCCTAAAGAGATCAAAGATCTTCTTGATGATAAAGATGATCCTATCAGAAGAATTAATGTAGTAGAAACACAAGAACCTACTGTAGGGCAAGAGATGGTTGCACCACAAGAACCAGCCAATCTCAAAGGTGATCAAATTGATCCAGAAGTAGAGAGTAGTTATTCTAACACTGATTCCCATGAATATGAATTCAAGTCAGAGACTAAAGGTAATCCTTCTTGGGGTATTCATCCTGACTTCACACATTTTCTCAGATTTCCTAGAGATCCTGAATCAGAAGCTGAGTCAAATGACTATGAATGGGGTGCCATTCTAGAAGAAGATGAGCTTATAACAGAGAAATATGTTGATGTTATTCACCAATATGTATCTCAACCCAACGTAGGTCTAGAGAAAAACAATGAACTTAACGTGTCTGATCCACCTATGGCTGAAGAGGACTCCCATGATGATGTTGAGCCTATTCACGAATTGAACATTTTGAGCTGTAATATCACCTTTGAACTTGAGCATCGGGTTAGGACCAATGATAACATATCCCCATCCATGAACACCATATCCCAAGCCTTTCCCATTTTAACTATCCAACACCTTGATCTTATCGACCAAACTTCCACAAACCCAAGCCACGGTGTTTACACCTTTTCTAGTGACTATAACCTTGCTTGTTACCTCAATGCAGTCAAGCCTATGAGGACTTCCATCAGTGAACTGAGCATCAACATGACTGAGTTGGACATCAAATATCTTAGTCAAAAAAAGAAAAAGAAAAAGAAAAAGATTTCTGAGGGTGAAAACCACTTTGTGGCAGTCTCAGATCCTACAAAAGTAAAAAGAAAAGATGTATCTGAAGGTGAAAACCTCTCTGAGGCACCTAAGGATGAGATATTTGATGTCTTTCTGAGTCATTTATAGGATAGATCTCTAGTTCTGATTGAGCCAACTCAATCCATCAATTTGGGTACAATAGAGGAACCACAATTGGTACATGTAGCACAATCTCTATCAGAAGAAGAGAAACAGAAATTCACTACATTCTTATCAGAAAAAAAGATCAATTTTGCATGGAAATATTTAGATATGCTAGGATTGGATCCCAATCTCATTATGCACCATCTATCCATTGCTCCTGGAGTAAAACCAATCAAGAAAAAATTGAGAAAGATGCATCCTCATGTTGCACTCTTAGTCAAAGCAGAACTAGAAAAACTCCTAAAAGCTGGATTCATCCGTGTCATAGACTATGTTGAGTGGATCTCTAACAGTGTACCTATTTCAAAACTAGATGGTTCAATCAGAGTGTGCATGGACTTTAGAGATGTGAACAAACCATGCCCTAAGGATGATTTTCCACTGCCTAACATTGATATGATAGTGGACATGACTGTGGGCTATGAAATGTATTCCTTAATGGATGGCTTTTCTGGGTACAACCAAATCAAAATTGCTCCAGAAGATCAAGAGAAAACAACTTTCACATGTGCGTGGGGAACCTTCTGTTGGAATGTTATGCCATTCGGACTCAAAAATGTGGGAGCTACATACCAAAGAGCAATGACATCTATTTTTCATGATATGATGCATAGAACAATGGAGGATTATGTTGATGATACCTTAGCAAAATCAATGATCAGAACTGAACATCTAACTGACTTGAGCATGATCCTTGACAGAATGGAAAAATTTAGTCTCCGACTAAATCCTAAGAAGTGTGCTTTTGGTGTCACTTCTGGAAAGCTCTTAGGACACATAGTTTCAAAGAAAGGCATTGAAGTTGATCTGGCTAAAGTCAAGGCTATAATAGAGATGCAACCTCCCACTAATATCAGTCAAATGAGGATGTTGCAAGGTAGAGTTCAATCTATCAGAAGATTCATATCACAGCTAGCTGACATATCACAACCTTTTACAAAAACATTACATAAAGGTGTGACCTTTGCATGGAATGAAGAATGCGAGAACAACTTTAACCATATCAAGAAGTATCTATCAAATCCACCTATCTTGATGCCTCCTATTCATGGGAAGCCATTGATCTTGTATGTCTCTACAACAGCCACATCACTGGGGGCATTACTAGCACAACATGATGAAGACAAGAAAGAAAGAGCCATCTTCTATATCAGCAGAACTTTAGTGGCCTATGAGAAAAACTACTCAATAATAGAGAAGGCATGTCTAGCTGTGATCTTTGCATCACAAAAACTAAGACACTATATGTTAGCTCATACCACACATCTAGTAGCAAAAATTGATCCACTGAAATACCTACTAAGCAAGGTGGCCCTCACCAGTAGACTAGCTAAATGGGTCATGCTTCTAAGTGAATTTGACATTGAATATGTTGAAAGAAAAGCTATAAAAGGTCAAGTTATTGCTGATCAACTAGCAAATGCACCCATGTTTGATGATACACCCATGCAAATGGAATTTCCCGATTCCTCTATCATGCACCTCTCTTCTAGAGCATGGCAGTTATTCTTTGATGGCTCCTACACATAGAATGGATCTGGAGTAGGCATATTGTTCATCACTCCTTAAGGATACTTGATACCCAAAGCATTCAGATTAAAGTTTCCTTGCACAAATAATATTGCTGAATATGAGGCACTTCTCAATGGTATGAAAATGGCAATACAGTGGAGAGTTACAGTGATGCACATCCATGGAGACTTACAATTGGTTATCCACCAAGTCAATGATGTGTACCAAACCAAAGATGAAAAGCTCATTCCTTACAAGAGAATGGTAGATGATTTAAAGAAATACTTCATCTCTATCACATTTGAGCAAATACCTAGAACAGAGAATAAGGTTGCCGATGCAATGGTGACATTATCTACTCTCTTATAGCAGCCTGAACATGAACTACGCTACGAGTTCCTGGTGGAAGCCTTATCCTATCCTGCATATGACTCCCCTGAAACCTGCATGATCTGCACTATTGTAGGTTATGACTCATCTCGCTACAAAAATATGTTCTCCTATCTCCATGACCAAATCATCCCTGAGTCCTTTAATCGCTTTGAGAAATGAAACCTTATCCGATCCGCATCCCGATATGTCATCATTGGTAATGATCTATACAAATGAGGTCTAGATGGTACACAGCTTAGATGTTTAGAACGGGAAGAGTCTCAACGTGCATTAGAAGAAGTCCACAAGGGTATATGTGGGTCGCACTCAAATGGTTTAACGTTAGCTTGAAAACTTATTAGGGCTGGGTACTATTGGCCTGAAATGGAGAAAGAGGCTATTAAATTTGCTAAAAACTATCAACAGTGTCAAGTACATGGCAACTTGATTCATGCTCCCGGGAGAGATCTAATTCCCTTTACTACACAATGGCCTTTTCAACAATGGGCATTTGATCTCATAGGCACTATCCATCTGCACTCTTCTAATGGACATACCCATATCATCACAGCTACAGATTATTTTACAAAATGGGTAGAAGTAGTTCCTCTAACACAAGCAACGAGGAAATAGAGCTCTATGTTCATCATGAACTACATCATTTGCAGATATGGGATCCCTCATTCCATAGTCACAGACAATGGGGGACAATTCAATTATAAGGACCTAGATGACTTATGTGCCAAATTCAAGATTACTCAACATTGGTCATCTATCTACTATCCTCAAGGGAATGGACAAGCTGAGGCTTCAAACAAAAATCTCTTGAAAATTTTGCACAGAATAGTGAATAAAATAGGAAGAGACTGGCATCTCATGATCAATCTAGCTCTCTAGACATATAGAACTAGTATCAGAACACCTATAGGGGCTACACCTTTCACTTTAGTTTATGGGTCTGAAGCGGTACTACCTATTGAGGTTGAAATCCCATCACTCAGAATCAGAATGCATGGACTTGTCACTGATGAAGACTACATAGTATCTAGGTTACAAGAACTTGAATTACTAGATGAACGCAGGCAAGTAGCATATGATCATCTCAGAGTGTATCAGAAAAGAATGTCTAGAGGCTACAACAAGAAAGTCAGACATAGAGAATTTTAGGTTGGCGATCTAGTGTTGAGAGAAAATCCTAAAAATCAATCACATCGAGAACACAAGGGGAAGTTCGAACCCAACTGGCTGGGTCCCTTTGTAATCACTGCTACTTTTGGCTCTGGTGCCTATCAACTCTCAACGACTAAAGGAGAACAGCTCCGAGAACCAATCAATGTTCTCCATCTGAAGAAATTCTACACCTAAGGCATTCAGTCTATGGTAAAATTTCTTGAAAAAATCCTAAAAATCAGAAAAAGTCCTGAAAAAAATGAACATCTTGGTGAAAACCTAGCAATAGGAACCTTGAGGATTCACAAAAAAAGTAAAAAATATCAAAAGTACAAAAAAAATTGAAAAAAATGAAAAATACAAAAAAAATGAGAAAAAAAAAAAGTGCCTTGGTGAAAACTTGGAAACAGGTGCCTTGGTAGCAAAAATAGAATCTCTGCCAAGATGGTGAAAACCCGGCAAACGGGCACCACTTGTTCAAAATGCTCCATCTATCAGCACAATCTTGGTCTTTCCCAACTTTTAGTCTTGCTTTAGTTTGTACATATCTTCTGATTTGTTTCTGCATTTCCAGTTTTCAATAAGTCGGTTTGTACACCAATCTATTCAAGCGTCTGTATCCTATCAATGCTTAAAACTTGGGGGCAATCAATGTCATATCCTATGGTCTCCCATGTATTTGAGATGTATCATATCCAGTCAGAGTCCTTTGAAACTTCATGTGAGTCAGTCAGTCAGTCTCGTCTCCAGAAAGGATTTTGCATCTACAACAATCAAACATCAAAACAAACTGAAAATAATCTGTGCTTCATGATTTTATCTCCTTGTATGCTTACTGATTCGCATTGAAATTTTTGCATATTGTGTCCCTTCGAGCTCTTCGATGATGTCCTTTATAGGATTTAGAGAGTGATGACTAGGGGCATAATCTTTTCTTAGTTTTCTGCTGGTATGTGAAATCTCAAACTTTGGAAATTCTAGATTGAAATGGTGTCCGACTGTAAGAGCCTCTATCTTGAATTGGATGGCCATGCGTACCTCGACCATTGATACCCAAAAAATTCAAGGAAGTTTGATCTAACTATTATCTTTTTGAAGTGAATTCTTTCTCCTACTATGAAACGTGATCTTGCCTAAGGATGTGAATGATAAAGGGTCACTACGGGTAATTCACATTGGATTTAGAATGATCTCTTGACTGTTTGATGTGTTTGCAATGCAAGGCATACTCAGGTCATCACAACATTTATGTTTTGATGCTTGTACAAATTGCTATATCAAAATGGACATGATATTCAGGTCATCCTGGCATTTATGCTTTAATGCTTATATCTAATTCGACATTCCAAAAACAAAATCAATATTCATATGTCCATGGTTGCCTAGCCAGTGGATGTTGTATTGGTTCTTGAGCATTACAAATCAATATTCATATGCCTATGGTTTCATGGCTAGTGATCATTGTATTGATTTATCTGATTACCTAAAAGTTCAATGATGATAACAAATTGACACATGATCAGTGACTAGGTCCTAGGTCTTAGGTTGCATTTCATATTGCATGCTTCTTTGCATTTTTCATCGTTGCATGATCTCACAATGACTAAATGAACTTCAATGCTTACACAATTCTCCACTCGCATCTTCCAATCTAACAAGAGCTGAATCCCACACGAAGGTTCCTCCAATGAAATAGCAAGTAGAATCCTTTTCGAGATCAAAATTGAAATCTGAGATCATTTATCTTATTCACTACTTTCATAATCAACCTTCAATCATAGTAAAAATCCAGTATTCAACTTAACTGATTAGCTTTCATCAAACTATCAAAATTTCAACTTGGTCAACCATGGTCAAACTCATGGTCAAACCTAGTCAAATTCGGTCTCCAAGACCTCCAAACGATGCAGAATGTGTTCTTAGACGTGTTTCACCACACTTCTCAAATCAATTAACATGCTTCTAAACTATAACACTGACTTTTCTTGTCAGATTTCAATTTTAATCCCGAAGGGGGCATGGTATTGCACATCATTCAAAGTCTGTCGATCAAATCTATCAATATCTTTCATCAGTGATCAAGACAACAATCACGTCTAGTCGTTGATTCATCAAAAGTCCTCGTCGCTCGGGGCAAATCTATCATCACTTGGGGCATATCAGATTCATCGATCCATATCAATCTGTATTCTCTTAATCTTGTAATCTGTATCAGTTTTTGCAACCATAGATCATAGTGTTATTTCCTTGGTTCTTTGGCAACTAAAGGATTCAGATGGGATACATGCTAGTTCTGCTAAGACAATCGAGTCTAGAACGGGTCACTCACTTCTTTGCAATCCTAAGGTTTGGAATCAGGCATTTTGACACTTTTTCGCAATCATAGGTTCATCGCTGCTACAGTGAACATTATCTCTGGTCATTTAGGACCTCCTATCTCAATATCTCTCAATCAGTTTCTATCTTGAGATCGGTTTATCTTTTGAATCAGTTTCATATCTTTATCAAACACAGACTATCTTTGAACCACTGCCCTTCACACAATAATTCAAAGAGGGGCAAAATGTAATACCCCAAAAATGGGCTATAAGTTCATTAATCTCCTACATCATCAAATCAAACAAAATCAACATCAAAGTCCTAATCTAAGGCACATCTAAACATCATCGAATCATAATTGATTATCTTAAATTCTACATCGGGGAATATTCCTAGTAATATTCCTAATCATCATAA
Source organism: Chamaecyparis obtusa (assembly GCA_027943335.1). Taxonomy (NCBI): domain Eukaryota; kingdom Viridiplantae; phylum Streptophyta; class Pinopsida; order Cupressales; family Cupressaceae; genus Chamaecyparis; species Chamaecyparis obtusa. Next base: position 2,425,856 of record BSBK01006906.1, read on the forward strand.
TTATCTTTAATTTTATAATTATTTGGCAATAAATCACATTTATCCTAAAATTTGATTAATTAAATATTTTTCATATTTAATTAATTAGATTTAATATTTGCCACTTAATTATTTAATTAAATTTAATTCTATCTATTATTAATTGTATTATTTAATTTTGACAATAAATCAAAATTCCTATGAATAATTGATTAAATTCTTATTTAATTAATTAAAGCATGTTGTCATTATTTAATAATATAATTTTTAATAAAAGTTTGGTAAAATAGTTAATTAACCCATAAATTAATTATTTTATTTCAAAAATCAGTTAAGTTGAGCATAAATCACTTTATTATTAAATTAATTCATAAATAAAACATGCACAATCATAAAAGCAGACAACTGTCAATTATCAATTAAAGCTAAACTCTATTTTGAGTTAAAGCTTAGCTTTTGCATATTTTTGTGACTTAATTATCCTTTATTTAAAAATAACTCAAAAATCAACCTGAGTTATTTGAGTGATTTATGGCTTTTTCTCATGCACCTCCAAAGCCCTGGATTTCTATAAAAACAAGGCTCAGCTCTTCATAATTCATCTCATATTTTGCACAATCACACTGGAGAATTGGAATTGAAGAATCAAAGCTCTTGCGAATCGACATCTTTGTGAGATCAATCTTATTTTTGCATTCATAGCATATCAATTTTCAATAGCATTCATAGCATATCAATTTCATATTAGCATAGATTCATATCAGTTTTTATCATTCTTATTGCATAGAAAATATCAAAAATATAGATCAATTGCATTCAAATCCTTCATTTAGGTGTCGTCTAGGTCACTGATCTCGATTACAATCTGAGAACATTAATCTCGCACCTATTAGAAGGCAGTAAATTGCTTGGTTAGATAGTTTTCAATTTTGCATGATTTTGATTATAGCTAACCTCTAATGTTTTACTGAAGTGTTGTGTCTACAAATCAGGTACAATTTTCACACACACAGCTCTCTCTCTCTCTCTCTCTCTCTCTCTCTCTCTCTCTCTCTCTCTCTCTCATTCTCATTTTAGGCTATGGCCTCATTCATAATGTCACAAGGGGTTTTCTTTTCTTTCCCCTTTCAAAATCTCTTGGCTCATTGTTTGGATTCTTGGAGCATACTCATGTTGGTTATGAATATTGAAGCATTATCTCATTCTTGGTCTATGGTAAATTCCTTCTTGCATTACACTTTCTTGGGTTATTACTTCTTTTCATTTTTTCATATTTTCATACTTCTAACAGTTCTCTAGCGGGGGAATTACATATGCACCATCTAAAGCCTCCCTATCACATTTATATCTAGTATTTTCTATGCATGTTAGAGCACTATCAAATTTTCCTTATTATATGGTATCTAGCATAACACAACTTTCCACCCATATCAGCATACCATCAATGTTCTTGGTTCTACATCTTGTCCTAATCATATAGCACAATTTTCTATAACTTGTGTGTTGGATGTCAACAAAAATTTAGGGATTCCTATTTGGGGGAAATCCCATGTAATAGGTTCCCCATATGTAAGTTAGGCAATTCATTTATTACTTTAGATCACATCTCTTTCTGTGATATGATATGCTTGCTAAAGTGGGGGGAAAAATATAATGGCTTAAATTTTCACCCTTGTATATAATTTAACATTACTCTAACCTTAGCCTATGATTAAAAAATCCACATCATCTACTTACATCCTCTCATCATGCCCTCTCACCACCATCTTCAAAATCATGACCATGTGGTCTGTCAAGTGCAAGATACATGTGCACCACAAAGACGTCTATACAATGTGCATTCATTCAATAATTTACAGATTTGAAGAGTGTTGTTGAAATGTTACAAAATACCACCTTGTAGAATATAACACCTAAATCTACCACCCACAAATGTAGGGATTGAAATTTGGCCATTATAACCCCATTTGGACCTTCATTAGCTCTTTTTCTTGGATTTTGGAAGATTTTTAGAAATCTGTCTCACCACTTTTGAGCTCTATTCCACTCATTCAAACTATCTACAAGCTTTCCATATATGTTTATGGACAAGTTCTTGGTCTTGGAAGCTCCCATATTTTCTCATGTATCCAGTTCTCACCTCATGGTGTTGAGGAGAGCTCACTCTCTTTGCTAGTTTTGTGTCTTTTGAGAATATCATATTATCTCCATCATTTTAGTGGCATCCTATAATAGTACATCTCTTTATTTTTGGCTATCTATCATTGATTTTGTGTCTACTCATCTTCTATGGAGGTAGAAACACAAAAATATAGATCCGACTGAGGTAGGTGGTACAAGAGCACCTAGGGGTTAACCAATTTGCCCCAAAATTTTGGTTTGAAAAATTTTGATTTGTAGAAGAATGTACATAGGGGGTTTAAGCTTAGATTATTAGTATGGTATAGACTGATAACATGATCAACACAACACATACCAATTATAATCATCAAGTTAGCATCCTCTAGCAACAAGCTACCTATGAAGTCAACACAATGCCCAATGGTATTATCAGGAAAGGTTAGGTCGACAATATAATTGGCATAACAAATACTGATCCTTTAAGCATTATCAGTGGAGCTCATTTTGAGTCAGGCTGATGGCCAATGAGAACATCATGAGCGGTCATACCGAAGTGGATATTGGGCTAAGTCAAATTGATGTAAGTATCGGTGAGCAGTGAGGTGCAGTTTATGTTAGCCTAATCACTGATGGAAATTCAAGTAATGGTATGCCGATGCAGACATTGGGAGGAGTCTCATCAATACAATGATCAGATCAACTTATTCTTTTGGTGTTGGAAGATTAGAGTCTAACCAATAGCTAATGGTGATATTAGGGGGAGTCATGCCAAAATGGAGTCATTGGAGAGAGACATGCTGACACATTCATCATAAGCCTTACACTAGCGAAGGAGCGATAATTGAATTAGAACAACCACCAATGATATCATCAGAGTATGTCTCATTGATGAATGGATGACTGACCAGATTGAAAGCATTGGAAGAAGTGATTTCGATGGAAGACCAACTAGTCTAAGGATGTCAAGATAGGATATGCCAATCATTGAAAAATCAAGAAAAAGTGGAGCAACCAAGAAATGATTAAACTAATTCTTGATGACATCATTAGGATTGGCTACACTGATGCAATAATTTTCAAACTATATGCAGAATGGAAGTTCTGTTATGTTTGTTTTGGTAACAGATTCGAGGCCAATATAAGACCTCTAAATTTCTAGTTTTAGGGTTGGTTGATATATAGTGGAATTAGTGGAATAAGACTTAGAGTTTTTTGTTGTGTGTAAATACCAATTGGAAGTAATCAAAATTCTTGTTGCTAATCACTTGTGTGTTTACTTTCTGTTTGTAGTTTTATTTTTATTTATATAAATCTAGACTTGTACTTGGTTGGATTATAAGGAACAACTTAGCTATGAATAATTGCTTCCATTTGATCTCTGTTATTTAGCATTGTACATAGAACAAATGGAGCCTCTATACATTCTTTCTCTTTTTATTAGTTTTCTAGTAGGAATGCAGGAAAATGTAATTATCTTACCCTAGGTGAGCTTGGCCATAGTCTGACTAGGGTAGAGTAATAGAAACATACTTGCAAGAGAGCATGATGTTAGAGTTAAAAAAAATGACTACCATACTAGTCAAGAAACACTGTTTAGTGAGGGAAAAGAATGGAGAGGAGCCCATACCTCCTGCAAGATAATTGGAAGGGGGACAAGTAGTTGATAGATGAACTTATAGTTGTGAGTTCATGGGAGAAGAGAGAACTTGAATTGGTAGGGAAACTATAGGTGTAGGAGGATAGAAGAGTGAGCCTCCTATAGTAATAGGGTTCTACGAGTGAGGAAGCCCTAAGAATTCTAAAAATAGACTTAATGAAGAACTAGGATAGTTCTTGGAGGAGTATCCCTATCAGTAGGTCTCCAAACAACCCTAAATTTTTTCTCAGCTTTGTGTGTGCAAGTTGTGTGGTGCAGGTGCAAGTTGAAACATTTACTCTAAATATTTTCAAATCTTGTGTTTCACGTTCCCTCTCCTTCATGTATCATTATACTCATAGTATAATAGTAGTCTCTATTATTCTATTAATTTATTCATTTTCAATTTTGTTAGATATAGGAGGCACTGAGGGGGGATGAATCAATGTAAACAAGAAATGTACTAATTCAACCAATGATTTTATTATGCTTTTAAACAACATCGATACAACCAAACATGCAAGTATAACTATGCAATAGAAGTAAAAAAAACTCAAACATCCACAAAGAATAACACACAACACCACAATTTTTATTGTAGAAACCCTTGTAAAAGGGTGAAAATCACAATGGGGATGATTCCCATGAATCTGTTCACTGTAGTAAAAAAAATTCCTTGTTAGGAGCTTACAATACTTGGTTAGGGGTTCACCCAGTTAGAAGTGACTAGTACCTTTTTAGAAGTACCGAAAGACCTATATAGATCTACCTCACTATAGGATTTAAAACTCTAATTAAGAAGTCACCCTGTTAAAGGATTTGTACAATAAGACTTATTAAAGTCCACCCTGTTAAAGGATTTAACTTGTTGCAACTATTAGAAAACAATAGACTTGATCTATAAAGATAGAAACTCCTTTTCTTGATCATATCCCTTGTAATCTCTAAACATTGGTAGACCAAACTATCTCTATCTCTGACTACAACCCCCAAATTAATAATCACAACCCTAAATCATGTGATTTTGTCCACCTTTATAATAATGTTCTTAAGTTAGCTAAGTCTTTGAAATGTATTACAAGTTGGTCCACCAAATTGACCTAACTTATGGAAAAATGTGCCAAACTTACCTAACATGTCACCCAAAAATTAACTGCCTTGATCATCTAATCAATAAGAACCAATCGATAGTGTTAGTCCATTTTCCTGTCAATGCAAAAATCTTATGAAAATGGCCTATTCTCTGCAGTTTTTGTAATGTTGTCTTGCCAGCCTACATACCTTGTTTTAATGTGCAAAGAAAATCTATGATGTTTCATGATGTGCGCCTTTAGCCCTATGCTCTTTATTGTGTCACCTAGCTCCAGTTTAGATCACATCTCTTAAATCACAAAATCTAAGGAAATATTCAAATTTTAAGGTCTGCAGGAAATTATTTCAGAATATGCCACAATGTCGAAAACCCACAATGTTTGTGAAAACCCTGGATGTTTTTGATCTACCACCAAAAACCCTATGTGTTTTCAACCTCGCATTTCTTCCCTTTTGTTGACATTCCTTGTTCGTCGGTCCAAACTATGCAAGTGCGATCAGTTCATGGGACCCGGTTCTTCATAGTTACTTGGTACAGTTAATGTTCGGATAGAATCTATGGCTGTCACTTGTTCACATGCAAAAGTTGCATGGGGTTTATTTCTCATGAAGTTGCGACTGATTACCACCTGTCCTATGGACCCAGGTCTTCAAAGGTTTCGAATGATTGGTTGTCGCATGATTGCATGTCAGAAATTTCTGACATGCGACCATGCGACCGGTTGACACATGTCCCAGCGGGCCCATCTCAAGGGGCTCTAATAGATTGTTAACGAGTGTGTAGGATCAACGATCCTCGCTATACCGCAAGGAAAAGATGCAAGATTTTAAATCTCTACACTTTAATGAGAGCCGTTGATGCGGTATGAAGGTAAATTGCTTAGTGGGGTCATTTGTCAGGTTTGGCCTCCATGGCGGTGTTTCATTGGTTATGTCAGTGCATAGTGGAGGGATGTCAGAGCTGACTGTGCAAAAATTGGAAGTGGTCCCAGTATCAGAAAAGGAGTGAATTGGCACATTCCTATTGTTCCACGTACATTGAGGTGGACCTGTCAGTGGGGCCATAGTTTTCAAAGGAAGTAGAGCATCTGCAAGTCTGTGGAGATCATGTGGTTGTCATTATACTATTGAGGTGAGATGCTTGACTTTTAGCATCGTGGTGTAATGATGACCATTGATTTTGTTTAAAGAAATATAAAGCGCATGGAGCTTGTGAATAAAAAAAAGGGGATCTAGCGGTGGCAGTTCTATTAAAGGGATGCCGACAGTTTGTCACATGTTCACATGAGCAGTTTCATGTTATGCAAACATGCGACAACTGTTGTGGATGTCACGGTTGTAGAGTTAAAATGGTTCCATTGTGCCAGTGTTGCTGAGTTGTTCAGTTTTGAATGGTTGTTGACTGTCGATGTGACCGAGGACTTTTCAGCAGGGTCTGTGATCGGCATTGCACAGCTAAGTGATTGCAGTCGCATGATTGCAAGGGTGAGTAGGGTGTCTTGTGATCATGTGACCAGGCATAAATGTAAACCAGGATTCCGTTATGAGCCACCCAATTTGCCAGAAAAGAATGAATCGACTGCTATGTTTTAAAGTTGACCGGCTAACTGTTGGTGCCCAAATTCAAATATGATTGCAGGGTTTCTTGCAGAGTGTTTTTGCGACTGGAAGTACCAAAATTTATGGCTTTAGCGGTGGTTTTCAGCTGGTTTGGTGGCTCCAGTTGTTGCGATGTGGTCCAGGGGCTCTATGGTTGATTGCAGTCTTGATTTTGTACCTGGCGAAGTTTGTTTTTGAGCTCAAGAAGCTTTTTGCAGGTGGTAATTTGTACTAATTTTCATGGCAATTCCCCGGTGTTCTGTACTGGCTCGCAAATTTTCATAATTGTAGATTTTTCTAAGATTTGTTTTCTCCAGGTTGCCTGGGTTTTCATCCCCTGTAATAAATTTTTGACTATTTTTGGTTGGTTTAGTTGTTGAAGCCCTAACCCTTGCCATGGTTACTCGTAGCTTGTTGCATCCTGACTTGTTTGGGATTCCAAGGTAACCAGTGGTATAGATTGCAGGTTGTTCTGATTTTGTAGGGGTTCCAAGATTTTTGGTCTTCCTAGTTTTGGTGATTTCCAGTCTTTTGGTTCCTGGTTCTAGTTTTTGGTAATCCAAGGGATTCCATTCTCTGGTTCCATTCTCTTGATGCTGAATGCAAAAAACATAAGTCTATAGCAGATTCTCATTTTGAGTCTTTGAGTGAAGAGTTTTCCTTGTATATATTGATACACTCTCATGAAATACAATACAATTTCTATCTTGGTTCTATTATTGTCTCTTTGCTTTGTGTTTATTCTTGTATGTTTCTATTTGTAAGGCATATAGAACATACTAGTTGTAAGGCAACTATTCTAATTGTTGCATGAGTTTCTTTCAAGGAAAGGATTAAATCCTTATGTGCAATTTCAGGGAATGAACACATCTGTTGGGGATCTTGATGATAATAATCTTGGATTGAGGGGATAGTTTGTAAGGCACTCTATCCAAATTGTATGTGGTTTGTAAGGCATATCATTGTATTTCTTAGAAACCCCTCTGTTGATTTATGTTAGACTCTTTTTCCCAAAGGATTAGGCACTGGTATGGTCTCTGCTATATAATCACCTTTCAGTCATCAAACACAAAATTTATTCTTACCAATACCTTTCCCTTTCATGTTGGTAGTAGTATTAGGAATTTCTCTCTTGTCTTTAGACTCATTCTATGCAAGTAGGGCTATTGCATAAGAATTTGCTTCATTGGGGTACAAGTTACCTGAAGGGGTTTGAAGACTATTCCACACTAATGTATCTGTAGGCCTATTGTTTATCATCAAGTGTCTTGAGTGTGCAGATAAGGCAATACCCACTTGAGTGAATGTGGAGCACAAAGAAGAAGGAGGATTTCTCTCTATCCTCATCAATTAGACTATTTTCTTGTCAAACTTGAGTGCCTACCCTGAGAATCAAGCCCACCTATTGATTCAAGTTTGGTCTTGCAAGGAAAAGCTCCAACAAATAGCACAACCAGTTCACACTAAACACATCACCAAAATGCCAACTCACCAAAAAAATTAACTTATTGGTTGTGGTTGTATAACTATAGATATATGACCTTGGTAAACCACCAGGAACAATCACATCTTCCATAGTTTCATCTAACTTGATCGCTACAAAAAAAATTCTCTAATATTGACTTCATGTTCACCGATTAAAACACTTAGCTTAATCTGCCTTTACCTATTCATCTAGTCAATCAATATCTGTAATATATATACCAAAATATGATAGAATGATAGATTTTTCATCAATGAAAAAATCATAAACATCATCATCACTCTACATCTCAACCCAAAATCCATCATAATGCCAAAAGTCTATATTATTCTATTATTTTATTTAGTTTCCATTCAATCTATTTACTTAGCATTTGTTATTATTGTTTCCTTTCATTCACTATCTCCATTCTCAAATGGCATGGGGCACTAGCACATTGTGATGTTTTCCTGTACCCGCACCATCATTCACAACCTATGCTAGTGTCCAAGGAAGTGAGCTTGCAAAGCTTGGTATTTTCTTTTCATAGTTATCTCTTTTTCAATTTCAGTAGTCTAAATATTTCTATCATTTGGCATACTCTAATTATTAGCATTTATCTCCATTTAGTGTTTATTTAATTAAAGATACTTGTATTTAAATACTTTAGATTAATTAAAATGATGTAAGGGAAGATAGGGAGAGGGGCCAAAGCCACACCCTAACCAGATCCACCTTGCAAAACAACATGCAGAAGAAACAACACACAACAGTGAGAGAGAGAATGTATATGCTTTCATATATTATCTTCAAATTAATTCATACATGTCATGTTGTAAGGCCTTCTTGATTTAGGCTAGATATTATAATCAAGTACAAAAGTCCTCCAACATGCGAGGATCTATCCACCAATCTCTAATTTACTATCTTCTATCTTATACCCACAAACTCCTTTTCTAAACTTTAACCAAACAACTATATTTATACAAAAAGCTACCGAGCCAAGTCGGCCTTCAAATCCACAATCAATGGAAGGAATGACCAGATCTAGGTCCACACACTTCCCAATGATGGAAACCAACATTAAATTTGTGACCCAAATTAAATGCACAAGTTGACCTCAAAAGAAATCCAAAACAAATAACTCAGCAAGAAAGGAAACCGAGTGCCAGACAAGCATCACCGAGCACCAGGGAATTAACCAAGCACCAGAGAGATAACCAACCAACTCATTTAACAAAGGAAACTGAGAAACACCGAACCAACTTGGTTAAAGTAGGAACCGAGCAACATAGACAAACTTCAAATATGTTTTTGGTGACACAAGATTGCCAAGGACCTAAGATGCTCCTACATCAGACACCTGGGGTTATTTGAAAATAATTCTTTGAATCATGAAACATGTATGACCTAAGCTACATCCAACTCAGATTGTGAAATCCATGAGTTGTCTTCAATCGGTCTATTCTTCCACTTTACCAGATATTCCATATACTATTTTCCTCTTGTACTGCTGCCAATTCTTTGCTTTACAATCTGCTCAACTTCTTCATTTTGTTTGTTAGGATAATCCATCAGTACTGTCATGTATTCATTAGGTTCATGATACTCATACAAATTAGTAATGTTGAATATAGGTGATATATCCATATCCTCAGGTAACTCAATCTCATATGCATTCCCATTGTCAATTTTTCTCAAAATCTTGCAAGGTGTAAACTTCTTCATTTTTAGCTTCCCATATGTTCCAACAGGAAATATTCCTTTCTTTAAATGAACCATCACTTCATCACCAACATCAAAAGTCTTATGTCTATCAGCTCTATCTTTGTATTTCTGATTACTCTTTTCCATCTTAAACTTCACATCTTCATGCAATGTCTTCATGTACTCAGCAAATTTTACTCCTTCAGCACTTCTCTTTCTTTCATCAACAATGTCTCTCAAATATGATATACCTCTCAGTTGAATGCCATTTACAATCTCAAACAGTGTTTTTCCAATACTCCTATTCATTGAATTGTTGTATGAAAACTCTACTTGTACCAACATAGAATCCTAATTACTTGGTGTGTCTCCAACTAAAGATCTCAAAAGATTTCCCAAACTTCTATTCACAACTTATGTCCATCCATCAGTTTGTGGGTGAAATGTAAAACTATATTTCGACTCAGTACCAAACTTTCTCCAAAGAGTCTTCCAAAAGTATCCAACAAATTTACTATCTCGGTTAGAGATAATACTCCTCGATAATCCATGCAATCTGACAATTTTCTTAAAGAAAAGATTTTCTATATGTACTACATCTGATGTCTTTCTACAAGGTATAAAATGTGCCATTTTAGAAAATCTATCCACACCAACAAATATAGAATCATTACCTCTTACTGTCTTCAGTAAGCCAAGAACAAAATCCATACTGATGTCAATCCAAGGTTTCTCAAGAACATAAATTGGTGTACACAATCTAGTATTCCAACTTACTCCTTTTGCAACATGACAAATTCCACAACTTTTCACAAATTTCTGAACATCTTTATACAACTATGGCCAAAAGTATTTCTCCTCAAGCAAATTCAATGTCTTATCAACACCAAAATGTCCAGCCAAACCACTACTATGTTTCTCCTTTATCAAATTAGTTCTCATTTCTCCTCTCGGTATACACAACTGAATACCTTTAAACAACATACCTCCTTGCATAAAATATTCATCCCATTTAGTACTTGGTTGATCTTGAATAGGTGCTTTGCACTTTCTCCATGGCTCAAAAAAATCAGGATCAAATTCATAATAATCTCTCATGTCATCAAAGCCAAGAACTTCAATTTTCATCTCGGTCATCAAAGATCTTCTTCTACTTAATGCATCAACAACTCGGTTAGTGACTCCACTCTTATGCTTTATCAAAAATGTATAACTCTACAAATACTCAACACATTTCATATGTCTCTGATTCAACTTATTTGACTACCCAAATATTGTAAAGCCTTATGATCAGTATACAACACAAATTCACTCGGTATCAAATAATGTCTCCATTTCTTCAGTGCTTAAACAATAGCATAGAACTATTGATCATACACAAAATATTTCCTTTTTTCATCATTCAACTTTTCACTAAAGAAAGCAACATGTTTACCTTCTTGACTCAACACAGCTCCAATTGCACTACCACTTGCATCACATTCCACTTGAAATACCTTATCGAAATCAGGCAATGCTACAATAGGTAATTCAACAACCTTCTTAATAGAATTCTTAGGTGTAGGCCAATTCAAAATAGCTTCAACCTTTTCATGATCCATTTTCAAACCATCAGCTAAAATCACAAATCCCAAATACACAATCTCCTCTTTCATGAATGAACACTTTTTCAGATTTATCAACAACTTTTCTTCTTTCAATCTCTGCAATACTTGTCTAACATGCAACAAATGTTCTTCTATGGTCTTACTGAATATCAGAATATCATCAAGATATACAATCACAAACTTACCCAAGAATTTCTTCAAAACTTCTTTCATCAACCTCATAAAAGTACTCAATGCATTAGTTAAACCAAAAGGCATAACCAACCACTCATACAAACCTTCTTTTGTCTTGAAAGCAGTCTTCCATTCATCACCTTCTCTGATCTGATATGATGATACCCACTTTTCAAAATCAATTTTGGTAAAATACTTTGCTCCAGTCAAAATATCCATTATGTCATCCATTCTCGGTATAGGAAACCTATACTTCACTATTATCTTATTGATTGCTCTGGAATCAGTACACATTCGCCATTCTCCATTATTCTTATGTGCCAATACAATAGGTGCTACACAATGATTCAAAATTTCTCTAATCAAACCTTTCTGCAATAATTCTTGAATCTGTCAGTTCAATTCCTGATTCTCGATAGGTGTCAACCGATGAGGTGCCTTATTTGGTAAACTAGCTCTAGGGATTAGATCCATGCAATGATAAATGCTTCTCTTTGGTGGAAAACCATCATGTACATTATTAGAAATGATTTCACTGTACTCGGTGAGTAACTTATCAATCTCCTCAGGGACACTATCCTCTATTTTCTTACTTAGTTTGTTAGGAATCATAGCAAAACATACATCATTCTTCTTCAAATCCTTAACAAACTTTCTTCCTTCCATCAAGAAAAATTTCATAGATGTGCAAACATTACTAACAGGTTCTTCAATCAAAGGTAACAAGATTTGTCTTCTCCCATCAGCCCAAATAGTATATTTATACAATCTCCCATCATATATAGCATGTATGTCATATTGCCAAGGTCTACCCAAAAAAATATGACAACAATCCATAGGCATGATATCACACAACACCTTATTATAGTACTTTCCAATTTTCAAATTCACATAACATTGCTCACTTACCAAGAGTGTATGCTCATCTTTGATCCATGATATCTGATAGGGCTTTGGATGTTCCAACCTTTTCAACTGTAACTTTGTGACCATCTCCTCAGATGCCAGATTCTCTGAGCTACCACTATCAATGATTACCTTCCAAAATTTATCAAAAACTCTACATTTGGTCTTGAACAAACTTTTCCTTACCAAATCTTCCTTTTTACCTTCAGTCCAAAGTGCTCTTCTTACCATCAAGTTATTTTCCTTCTAAGGTTCATTCGGTGGCTCTTCTTGCACCAAAGCATTTTTTTTATTACCAACCTTCTTACTTTCATGTGTACACTCAAATGATCTATGTCATTCCTCTCCACAATTGTAACAAGTTCCTCAAAAACCATCTCTTTTATAACCACCTCAGTAGTTACTACCTTTTCCTCTAGATGAACTTTCACCTTTCCACTCGGTCTTGCCTTTATCTAGAGTTGTCTTTTCAGGTTTAGATCTACTATTTTCACCATGAGATCTACCTCTACCTCTTTTTCTTTTCTCATGTCTCTTATTCAATTTCTCCTTAGCTTTCAATGCAAATTAATAAGCCTCTTCAATGTTCTCCAATTTGACCAAACTAATTTCTTCTTGGATGGAAACTCTCAAACCATTCAAGTATCTAGAAATTCTTTCCACATCATCTTCATCATGTCCAAATCTGATATCTAATCTATAGAATTCCCCAGTATATTCTTTTACTGAGCTATCTTTCTGCCTCAAAATTTACATTCGCCTAACTAGGTTAATCTGATAATCACAAGGTAAGAACTTTCCTTTCAACTTATTCACCATTTTACTCCATACCTTGATTTTGTCTTTCCCTTTCCTCTTTCTATCCAACTCTTGATGTTCCCACCACAAGGATGCATGACTTTTCAACTTTGTGCTTGCAATTTTCACCTTCTTTTCCTCAGGTGCATTTTTATATTCAAAAAACTTTTCCATCTCAGTAATCCAATCTACAAATTCATCAGAATCCAATTTTCCACTATACTCAAAAGGATTAAAGTGTGGTGTAGACTTCAGACTTGTCAAAGCCTTCAAGAATATTTTGTCACCCTGATCCATCACAGGTGCAGGTTCTACATTACCTTGCTCTACCTCAATTTCATCATCACTAACATCTTCAAGATGTCTTCCTCTTCTTTGGGTTGTTTCAATAGCTTCTAATCTAGTAGAAAGTTGTTTCAACATGTATTCCAATCCTAGATTTGCATCTCACCTCCCATAAACCATCTTGAAAACCCTCTGCAATTGAAGGTCAGATCATAATCTGCTACCCTAGAACAAATCAACTAGGGTTTGACAAGAAGGAACCCTCAAATCTAGATTCACAAACCTAGATCCAGATCTCACCTCACTCTGATACCACTTGACGCAAGGGAAGAAATGGAGAGGGGTCAAAGGCACACCCTAACTAGATCCACCTTGGAGAACAACACACAGAAGCAAAAACACACAACAGTGGGAGAGAGAATGCAGATGCTTTCATATATTATCTTCAAATTGATTCATACATGTTGGTTGTAAGGCCTTCCTGGTTTAGGCCAGATATTAAAATCAAGTACAGAAGTCCTCCAATATGTGAGGATCTATCCACCAATCTCTAATTTACTATCTTCTATCTTCTATCCAAAAACTCCTTTTCTAAACTTTAACCAAACAACTATATTTATACAAGAGGCTACCGAGCCAAGTTGGCCTTCAGATCCACAATCAATGAAAGGAATGACCAGATCTAGGTCCACATGCTTCCCAATGATGGATACCAACATTAAATCTATGACCCAAATTAAATGCACAAGTTGGCCTCAAAAGAAATCCAAAACAAACAACTCGGCAAGCAAGGAAATTGAGTGTTAGACAAGCATCGCCGAGCTTCAGGGAAGTAACCGAGTGCTAGAGAGATAACTGACCAACTCGGTTAACAAAGGAAACTGAGCAACACCGAACCAAATCGGTCAAAGCAAAAATTGAGCAACACAGAAAAACTTCAAAAATATGTTTTTGGTGACACAGGATTGCCAAGGAACCGAGATGCTCCTGCATCAAAAAATCTCTCCAAAAAACATCAATTTGATCCTCCTAGCTCTATGTGCTAGTTGAAATGAGGTGGCACAAGAGAAGGTTCATCCCTTAAGACTTTAACCGGTCTCTAGGTTGGTGCACTTTTTCCTTCTCCACACAAGGTCTTAAAAAATCCATTAAATAATAACTCATTTTATCTTTTATTTGGTCACTTTAAAATATATGTACTTCAAAATCCAAAATTTGCACCATGAGCCTTTCCATTTTCCTAATAACTAAGTACACTCACATAATTGAGCATGATATTTTTATGGTAGTGCATTCTTGATGAAAGCGTATCTAGGTTCACAGACAATCCTACATCACCCAAAAAAATCATTTCATTTCTATTTTGGCTTATTTTATTTATTTCAAACATCCCTCTATACACGAATTCATGAACTTGTTTAAATTTGCAAAATTTTAGTTTGTGCACTTGTACAATTTCACCCACGAGAAATTTTTACAAGAAAATTTTTCAAATAATTGGTAAAGGTTGTGCTCAAATCATTTTACAAGGGAGATATTAAAGGTATTTTTCAAATATTGAAAAATATTTCATAATCAGGTCCTTTATGGTTTGAGATAAATTAATATGCTATTAGATTTATGAAAAATTTTAATTTTTAAATTTTATCAAAGAGTAAAATGGCTTGGTAGGAAGCTTAGGAACATCATTCTAGTTTCAAGTGATTAAGAGATTCCAAAAATAAGTTACATCAAAAGTCATTATTTGCATTAACAAGCTTTGAATTGAACTATGGTTGGAAAATAAAATTCAACATTTTAAAACAAAATAAAATAGTTGCATAGAAGAGGAAATGAGGTGTGAGAAGTAGAAGATAAAGAGGTCATGTGAAAAGAAAAGGAGGGGGCTTCTACTAAAAGCAATTAATATGTATATCTATTTTAATGGATAATGGTAGGGTGATTAGGGAGGAGTGTGCTATTTTCCAAATAAATAAAATCACCAAACCCTAAAGATTATGTTGTTTTCTTATATTCAAGCTTAGTGTTTGATTTGGCCAAAGATAAGATTTACCAAAATTGTTAAGTTCCCATACTCTTTAGGCTCTACTAAAACATGGTGGGTGAACCAATATAACTATCATTTGATAAATTTTCAACACTATACAATGATGTTTAAGCAAATGAAACCCCACACAATGTCCAAGGGTTTTATTCAATTATAATCTTGATTCATGTATCCCTTTATCTTCTATTATGCACAAGCATGAGGTGAAAATAGAAATTTAAAATGAACTAGAACCTAAAATAGAATTCAAATTGGTTTCTTTTCCATAGAATAACAGAGTCATTATTATAGCTAATATGTGTTCCTACAATAAAAATAACTCAAATTATTTGTCACTTGATTATGTTTATGCTTGATATAAACGTACAAGAAACTCTATCATAAATACATTAATCAAAATTGACTTCTCAAACCATTTTAACCTATTCAATAGAAATTAGTTTCTACTTGAGGAAATGTGTAAAAAATATTACACAAAAAACATAAAATGCATTGACAAATAACATATACCATTAATATAATAATTCATATATTAAGAAGAAACACAAAATGGAGACAACCAAATGATATATTTTCATTAGTTTCATCAAATAGTATTAAAGGCTTTTACACTAATATGACCTTGCCCCTAAAACAGATTTTGAACCCCCTACACAGTCATGATTTCCTTCGTATAGGAATGAAGGAGAAACAAAGCTTTAGACCATTCATATTTAGTTATAAATTTTTTTTTATTGGAATACCCACCCAAATACAAAGAGACACAAAATATTCATTCAATTTATTATTAAAACTTGATCTTTCTACCTCACAACATAATGTTGGGTCAACCCTTGCATCCCTATGGGTACACAAAATCTTTATTAAATCCTTTACCTTTCTTATTCTTCCATCCCACTGCATACTCTTGAATTACACACTTATGATGTGAGGGATCATGGTACCAAGTCAATAGTCTAAACCCCTTCTTAATCATTAATAATTAATTGATATTATAGTATGATAATATATTATTAATGATTAATAAGTAATGAAAAATTGTGCACATGTGTCTTTCTAAGAGGTATGTTTATATTGATGATTGTTTATAAGATTATAATAACATTTTTCCATCATCACTCATCCCCAAGATCTAAATACAAATCTATAATTAATCATTCATGTGTATTGAACATTCAAATAGAGGGGTGTTAAATTAATTAAAGTTTCTTCACATGCATGATTTTAAACCCAAAAATTCAACATTCTTTATAAAACAATTCCACTTCTTAGTAGCCATTATAATCTAGCTATAAAACTTATCTTAACCTATATCATAGGATGATGTATTTGAGGACTAGCCATAATTCATTTAGATTATCCAAGATAATAATGAGAGCATTCATTGGCTTACATTATCATTATAGGCATATTGCATGCTTGGCCATTATCTTCAATCTTTTTCAAAAACACTAAATTAGCCCACTTAGGGGTTTAATCAAAGGAGAAGAAATCCTTGCTAAAGAAGTCCCCAAATGATTTCTATGGGCATGACTTCACTATAGACATAGGTACAGTGAAATGAGGTACATCCTACATCCTCACATTCAATACATTCATTATTTCCCTATCAATTTATCTTTATAGCTCCAAGTTCAATGTTCCCACACTAAATCAATTATGTCAATACAAAGATAAATTGGCTATGTAAGTATCCACTTGAACTATAATAAAACATAATTAATTTATAGATGGTAAGATATTTATTTAAACAAAATCTTAATATGTAAAATATTTGATGAATAATTTTTCAACATACTAATAATATATTTCAAAGATAAAATTAATCCAAATGTATTATTTTATTTATTTTAAATAAAACTCTACATTCTAATTTTCTTTATCATTTAATTATCTATCCTAAAATTTTATTTATTATCTACTATTAGGTTTTAGTGACATTCAATTATATCAGCTACTCTTATCATTTTAAAAAGCATACATTTGATTGTTAGGATGCCCACTACCTAGCGAGCATTTGGGCATCTGATGTCCATTAACATCAATCGTGATAGGTTCTAATTTTGAAGTCTTTATTTATACCGAAGAGCCAATTTTCTATTATGGAGAGGAAAAAATTGGAATGCCTATTTTTTCTACCACACATATATTAATCTCACCCACATATGATGATGGAATTTCTTTCTAAAAGAGAATTGAATCAAAATAATTTTAGAACATCTTTGTAAAAGTGAATCACATCAAAATAATTTTAGAATATCTTTTATAAAATATGATGAAATGAAATGTTTACTTATATGCATATTTATGTTTTCTCATGAAATTTCTTTATAAAAGAGAATCTTAAATCAAAAGAACTTTTGTTATTGTAGGATATCTTTATAAAAGAGAATCAAATCAAAATAAATTTAATCCTTTCAAAACATCTTTATAAAAGAGAATTGACCAAATATTCTACCAGCGATATCCTTATTTGATTTGTGACAACTTTTAGATATATTATACTCTCAATATTTTCAACGATTGTTTTTATTTCCCTCATCATATATGAAAGGTATGTGTGTTAACACAATTCATATATGCCCCACACATACTTGCATATCTTAATAAAAGTGAATTGAATCAAAATAAATTTTATTATTTAAAATATCTTTACAAAAGATTTTTGAATCACACGTGCCACCATCATATCCTTATCTAATTAATTATGAATGTATTTTCTCGTTAATTATTGTAACAATTATGTTTTTTCCACACAATATATAAGAAGGCTATTATATTGTTTAATTTTTTCTATTAAATCTTACATCACATGAACTTCTTAAATAAATATTTAGCTTTTAAATATATAATATTAAATTTATTAATAATTATTAAAAGTATATTTAACTATATAATTTAAAATATTTATCATATGATGAATTAACTATTAGTTTACATATATAGTTATTTGATTTATAGCATTAGATTATATCATATATATTTGTATATAATATTATTCTAAAGGAATAATAAATATTCTTACATTTTTATGGATAATTCAAGACAATCAATTAATTAAATAATTAAATATTAATCAAAATAAATTAAGTTGATATTTTGTTAAGCTAGATTTAGATTGGATTGATTAATACTAGATAGTAAGTATGATCATGTCATAAATACCAATTATTGAAGAGAGATCAATTATCTTAGTTACCAATTATTGTGTAATAAAGAAAGCGAGATATATTTTTCTAAAAGTATTAAATATCTTAAATAGTTGTTTTGTTTAGATTAGAATTGAAATATTGTTATTTTTTGTGTTGGATCACCCTCACAAATTTAGATATATTTCACACCTACAAACTAGCTCTACTTTTGTGAACTTGACCTCCAACAATATTTAGATCTTTTCTTATCGAATCTCAAAAAGTATATTGATAGACAATGGTGTTTTTCCATACTCTTGGCTGATTCTATTAAGCTAGATACATTTAAAATCATAATAATTTGAATCGACCTTCATTTAACAACCATAAACAAAAATGACATATGCCATTAAAACCTTAAAAAGAACTCATATAATGCAGAGATATTTATTTCATTATACACTTCATATAAAATTCATAATCATGCACAAAATTGAATGTCACCAACCATGATGTATGGTTAAGAATAATACACACATAGCCATATGATTTTGATGCATGCTAGACATGATGTGTGCTTTGTAAAAAAATGAATGACACTCGTATGATATTGTGTCATTTATGTCATTCAACCCTTATTCACTTGACATGCATATGAGAGAGATAGTGATCTAGAGTAAGAAAGATAAAGGGAAAGATAGGGATATAGAATACATGTATAAATCATTATAACCAGTCAAGTTATGTGTGGGGAAGAAAATAATGCACCTACCTAGAGGCCAATTAAAACCTCAAGGGATGCACAACTTCCTTGCACCAACTCACATTGCTAGCTAGGAGTTCTAGGGAGATCAAACACAATATGAAGAGCTCTACTTGGTTAATTTTAATGTGATTGAGTGTGTATTAAGTTTTTATGTGTAGATGCCTTAAATGAAATTAAATTAACTAGATACAAATTAGATATTTATAACTAAAGAAAACAAGTAGATAAAAATGTTCTGATTACGGTAACCAAAGGAGCTAACTATAATGAAAATATCTTGAGATCTACAACCTCACTATCTTAGATAACAGTGTGACACAAGGACAATAGAACATTTTTAAGACACTAGTGTGTCGCACTAGCATCTCATACAAATAAGGTACATATAGGTAGAAATAAAGTACAAAATAAAATAACAAGATACTAAGCTAAAAATGTATGATAAAGTAGAGAAGAAGAATATAAACTAAAATAATAATACTAGTTTAGATATGTGAAATGAAGGAAAAATGATAGAGTAACAACTATGGATACCAAATGAAGATAATCTAACAAGATGAATGGAGAGAGAGAGAGAGAGAGAGAGAGAGAGAGAGAGAGAGAGAGAGAGAGAGAGAGAGAGAGAGAGAGAGAGAGAGGAAAAATGATAGAGTAACAACTATGGATACCAAATGAAGATAATCTAAGAAGATGAAATGATGAGAGAGAGAGAGAGAGAGAGAGAGAGAGAGAGAGAGGAACCTAATTTAGAGGTTAATAATGTGATCCAATTTGAAGCTCATGAACCCAAAAAGAAAACCTGCACATGAACCAAAAGGAGAAAGATGTTGGGGTTGATGTTTGGAGACTTGCCTCAATCAAGTCCCTATTTTAGTGTCTCCACATCTAGAGTAGCCATTTAGACACAAAAAATCAGTGATGTATTTAACCAAGTAGATACAAAAAATGAATGAATATGTAAATAGAGAAATAGATAAGAAAGATAATATGTAGCAAAGATACAAAGAGGAGATGATGAAAAAATCCCCTATGAGAACAAGGAGTTTAGTGAATGAAGTAGAACCAAATACGAGAGCTTGAGTAGTTTGATGGTAGAAAACCTATAATAAAATAGATATGGAGAGCCAAGAGAGTGTAAAAGTGATCAAGATGAAGTTGTGTTTGTGTCCAAAATGCTATAGATTATAACCAAGAGAATGTGAGAATGACCAAGAAGGACAAATGACAACAAATTGAGGGTATATGATCGACTCGGATGAAAGCCTACATAGGAGAGGCATTATTAGGGGCATTGCAAATGCAAGTTAGCAGTTTGCAATGCTGCAATAATAACTTTCACTTTTGTAGATTCAAGGATGCAAGTGCACCACATGGACATCTTTGTGATACACACTTGTTTGGAGTCCATAGGGCTACGTGGTAGGAATCTTAGAGTGGGTGATGAGTTGGCTGATGAAAAGGATTGTGGGAGGCTTGATTCTTAGGCTAAAGTGGACAAATGAGAAAATAGCCTTTTACATAGGGGTGTAAAATTTAAGCCATTAGATTTTTCCCCCACTTTAGCGAGCATATTATTGTTAGAAGAAATGCAAAGATAAAGTCAGAAGACTTTACTTGACTTACTTGTGGGAATTATGTCATGTGGGGTTTCCCCTAGCTAGGAGTTCCTAATTAGTTAATGATATGGATCTAGCATACCAGCTATAGAAAAGCATGCTAGATGATGAAGACAACCTATTTGATATGAGATCATTGATGGTACTCTAATATGGATGGCAAGTTGCATTATGTCAAGTAGCCATATGATAGGAAAATTTTTTATAAGCTTTGACATGCGTAGAGAATGATAGATAGGCATGTGATAGGGAGACTTTGATAGGTTCACCGACATGGGTAGTATTTTGTGAGGTCCTACCCTAACCCATCTTAGTACAACTGACATTTACATACTTTGATTATCACAATGTTATGCTATTTTGATACATTAGACTCATTTTGACAGTGATTCCATATCATTGGATATTATATGATGATTTTTATATGATTATGTGGATGATGATGTTAGATATACTTTCATATGCTTATGATTGACTGATCCTGATGATATGTTATAGATGGATAACTAAATTTTGAATAGTACATTTTGATTTACATTGACTTATGAAATGAATAGGATTTCAACTTTTTTTATGACTTGATTTTGCAAATGCTTTAGGGTTAATTGAGAAAGTATAATTTAGAAATACATAAACTACATTTGGAAACTGGAATTGTAGATGTTGTTTAGAATTATGATGAATTGTGAAATACAAATTTGCTAATGAATACGTGTGTA
>BSBK01006906.1:3867500-3868519 GCA_027943335.1 Chamaecyparis obtusa
AGTTATAGACCTCACATGTGGAGTGTTCCTATGGTTTGACATGTTGGCTTCCAGGAGTAAGCCTAGTCCTTGGGGGGGATGATGTAGTGCCTACCTCATTTTCCTCTTTGCATGACATCCTAATGGGTGTGGCTTTGGACTTTACGCTTGATGTGTGTTATCTAATTGGACCCATGTGAGGGCTTACCATCAGGGTGGTCTAATTTAATATTATATTTGTAATGCCCTGTGTTGAATTGGAGACATTGGATGTGGTCTTGGTTGTATACTGCTACTCCTATGTGGTAGGTTGAGCCGATCTTGTGTTGCAGTGACTCTTTTTGTGATATGTTTTATGGTGACATCACGAGATGAACTTAGTTTAGTTTGTTCTTTTCCTCATTTTTAGGCTACCATTGGGGTTGTGATGGGTAGATTTTGAGGGACCTTACACCAAGCCTATCTTGCATTTCATTTATCTTCATGATAGACCTAGTATTTAGATACTCTATGTGGGAGCATTATGGATTTATATTCCTTTGGATAGAGATTTGACCATGCTATTTTGTGATTTACTTTATTTCATGTGGCTTCTGTACTCATGTCAATAATTCTAGGATGCACTATGTTTTGCATTAGGGTTAATTAATTTTCAACTGATTATTATGACAGTGCAATTGAACGAGTGCTTCGTGTGAATTGGTGTAGAACAAAGAAAATTTAATTTGTAATAAGATGAAATGTAAATTATAAGTAAAATTAATGTTAGATGTTTAAATGTTATTCTCTGTGAGTATGTAATTTCATGCATAAAGTAAGGTGTGGATTGTTCAATTAAACAGAGTCGAGACCAAGAAGGTAGAAATCTATATTGAGTGATTATTGTGTTGATGTAATTGAATATATATGCCCATTTGAATTATTAGGATTAATGACAATTGGGATTTTAATTATGATGTAATGTGATTTCATTGAAAATTAAAGGTTAGGTGATGAAATTTTGTTAATTGATATGTTAAAATTTCTTGTGAGAAAAATGT
>BSBK01006907.1:0-67500 GCA_027943335.1 Chamaecyparis obtusa
AGAAGGATAAATCACCCCTTAGCAAGGTTGTCAAGAGTGAGGATTTTTCCATGGAGCACTGTCAACCAAAATAAATTCACTTTAGGGATTAGTTGGGGCTTCCAAACTTTCTTCTACCACGTGGGTGTCATCAATCTTAGTGATCAATAGACCCATAAGTTTTTTTGACACGTAAAGCCTCCATGTTGGGTGTCTCGCCATAGAAGTCTATCAGGCCAATCCCATCAAGAGAATGCAAATAGAATAGCAACAATTCACTAAGTTTGGTAGCAAGATTGATGAGGTTTGGTCTATCCTGTAGGATAGGAAGATTGTCAATCCATTTATCATTGGTAATAAATTTTGAGACCAAGGTACCAACTCCAAGAGTGAGGCTATTTCTTAGTTGGGAGAAAAAAGAGGTAGCAAGAATAATATCAGGCAGCCAAGGGTCCTCCCAAAATCGAATATCCCTACCATTTTCCAATTGTCAATGGCACTTTCTCCAAACTACTTCTACACTTGAGAATGTTGTTCTAGATTTTGGATCCTCTGGGGTGACCCTCACTAGTACATTTGAGACCTTTTTTTCGATGGTTGATTGTCTAAATTCAGGACAATAATATCATCGATTATGCGACACCATCCAGCGTCGTAGTTTTACAGTCAAAAACACCGATGATTATGATAGGTTTCATACATGTCACATCTGTAGTCATCCCAAAAGGGGGTTTCAACACAACAAATATACCCGTCAGGTCTACTTTGTAGCCATCCCACAATTCAATGGATCTCCGTCAAATGTAGTTAGTTACCAACAAAAATGTTGTACCTGTGATGAGTAACTGTCATAAGCTTTGATGCCTATCTATCATTAGAAGATTTGTATACTTACAGAAGTGCTATTGGTACGATGGTTATGCCCTCGAGAATTTCTGATAAATTGTCGGTGTTTCTCTAATGTCCCTTGTAATTGCGATGAACATCAGAATTTTTTTTAAAAATATATAAATTTGTCAATCTATTTTGACTTGATTGGTGTTCTTTTAGATTTTGGTTGTCATTCAGAGATGACTTTAGAATATATTTGGTAGTGGCAATAAATTATTGATTTTGAGTCTATGAGGACTTGGATTTGGTAGATCACTATGGTGTCCATGTTTACTTGGGAGAAGTCTTCTTCTAGGTGATTCAAGCTGAGAGACTTGGATTATAGAAAGTGGGTCCTTTTGATGTGACTTATGAGACATTGGATGCCTCTGCACAACGGGGTTTGCAATGTGGTCTGTGGTGTTTCTTTGGGACTTGGTTCTTGGTAGCCATTGATATGAATCGATATGACTTGATCTTGGGTCAAGACTTATTGAGGTGAGCTAAAGTGATCATTGCTCCTTTGAAGTGATTGATGTTTCTGATAGGATAGTCATCACTTTTAGTGTTGTCATCAATTATTCTTTGGTTCCATCGTAATTGCAATTGGTGTTCACTATTTTTTAAAAGAAATATATATTTGTTGTACGTTGATTGAGATCTTAAATTATTGAGCTTCTCTTTGTTTCGATAATAGTTTAACATTCTCTACTTAACAAAGCCCAACCACGTGAAGGTGAAGCTCATCTAGCCCCTCCTAGGATCCTCTTATGACCCTTTACGACACTTTAAGACCTCTAAGATGTGTATTCTTAGGGGTCATAAAGGGTCGTAAAGGGTCATAAGGGTCCTAGGACACAACAGCTGAGAACCATAAATGTAGGCATCATGGTCACAATTGTTTGGAGACACACAATAATTGAATGCTATACCCAGAAAATTGCAACACAACCACTATTCCTATAGTTCCAAGTTGACATTCAGGATCCAAAAACTAAAGATAAGGAATCTATATATGGTTTTTGGATCCCACAATGTTAACTTAGAACTACAGGAGTAGTGGTTGTGTTGCATTTTCTGGTTATAGCATTCAATTATGTTGTGTCTCCAAAAAATTGGGACCATGATGCCTACATTTATGTTTCTCAGCTGTTGTGATACCTATATTTATGTTTTGTAGCTGTCATGTTTATTTGCATGTTCTTTGTGTTTGGC
Organism: Chamaecyparis obtusa; assembly: GCA_027943335.1. NCBI lineage: Eukaryota > Viridiplantae > Streptophyta > Pinopsida > Cupressales > Cupressaceae > Chamaecyparis > Chamaecyparis obtusa. The sequence goes on from BSBK01006907.1 coordinate 2,065, forward strand.
TCTCTCCCTCACATCAAAAATAATATTTTCCCACTCTGAATTGAGAATGTGCATGCAACACAAGTAGAATATGCACAGATAGCAAGTGGAGCTAAGAAGACCCTACACGTTTAGATTTTTTCTCCTTTGTTTCTTGTACACCTTCTCTATCGGCAAGTTTCTTCATGGATGGCCTCCACTATCTTCCCCACTACAACTGTAACCACTATTCATTCTCCTGTGATCATTACTATCTTCTCTATTGATCAGACCTCCACTGCAATTTCTTTGATGAAAAATTCCAAATTCAATGTTTGGTATTCCTTCATCTCCCCTCAACTCCATCACTTATGTGTATGGCTTCTCTCCCTCGCATCGAAAATAAGATTTTTCCCACTATGAATTGAGAATGCGCGTGCAACACAAGAAGAATATGCACAGATAGCAGGTGGAGTTGAAAAAACACAACACATTTGCATTTTTTTAATAGGTCAAAATTACAATGTCTGTGATGGTTTATAACTTAAAATACGCAATTAAAAACCTCTATAAAAAATGCAACCCTGTTGTGTTTTTTAGCTCCACTTGATATCCTATGTATATGAATTGAGATTACATATTGAACTAGGCATCTCCTTCTACATTTCCTGAAACCAAGAGACTATCATAGTTATCATCTAAATGGGGTGTCTCATCATCACAACTAATCCACCTTAAACAATTGATCAACCATTCTAGACAAGATGATGATTTAAGTATTGTGTTTTAGAAAAGAACCCATTGAACATTCTAATACTAATTTCTCCCAAAATATGAAATCCACTAAAATTTAGCGAAAACCCCTCCAACATTACAACAGTGTATAAAAGGAAACTCGGTGTCTAAACATGGAACTAAGTTCAAACACGTGTAAATAAACATCAATCATTATCAAATAAGTTGCATAAATGAGAATAATTTTTTTTTTGGCTTTCTCTTTTTTTATGCTTCATTATATTGTTGCAGAGGTGTATCCATATCTAGAGCATCATTTATTCTTGGCTGTGCATGTGATCTCACTGTCCTTTGCAAAGGTAGTTCCTCTGCAATAACAAATAAAAGCCTTCAATTAAAAACATATTATCATAATTGGGGTTAATTTAAAATATATTCATTATTCTTACAAGCATTTCAATACATTAAAAAACATAAATGTGACACTCTTTACCTTGTCCAACCACATCATCTTTCTCGACGGCTTGAACCTCAACACTCTCATCAGGAACAATGTCCTCTACATCCCCTGCAACTACAATACAAAATGTTTTATTAATCCCAACATATTATAACTAAATTTTTATTACTATGCCAAATTCAATTTAACATGTTTTCTTGTATTAAATATTCATTAATCAAAATTGAAAAGAAAATGTATACCTTGAGTACTACAATTCACCTTAGAATCGATGCCTCCATCATGCTCAGCTAGTGTAGTATCAATATTGGCAGGCTGCATTCCAATGTAAATAATTAGTGTATTTATCAACAATATATACATATAAATACAAGAAAAAAATTGAGAAATGTTAATCATTTAGTTTACTACATATAAATATATTCACTTTAAAGTTATAAACAAATATATAATCAGTGTTTCCTTAATTAAAACAAATATATTCACTTTATGTTGCAAGCTTAACATCAAATACGGTAATTGGTAAAGTTTTCAACTTGAAATAAACATCAATTGGCTTATTTACCTGATCAATAGATCCAGCAGAAGAATCTTGTGCACTCATTTCTCGGTATCGTTCAGCGACAACTTTATAGCCTTGTTTGAAGCCTATTTTTTGTCCTCTTCTGTAATCGGTTTTTTTGAATTCCAAGGCCCTGTATTTTTCATTGGTATCATGAATTTTTATTGTAGTGAATTTTATCAAAACTAAATGATTGCAATTTATTTATAAAATAGTTTGCATATGATTTTTCATTTACTAATACTTAGAACTTGTGCAAAAAGTTTTGAATATCCACCCGAGCCAAGCCTATGTTGCCCGTGCTTTTGTTTTCTTCCTGTTGTTGCCTTTGTTGTGTTAGGCAACCTATGTGATGTTGAAGTATGTTAGATCACATAAGTACAAAGAGTAAATAGTACATAATTTCATTATTAATATTATCACATGCCTTCTTTCCTCGGGTGATACTACTCATCCTCTATGTCTTGCACTTCTCTCAAGTGCATCCTTTTTTAAGATCAGTCCCACTCATTAATAGGAATATATGGAGGCCACTCGTAATAAGGGTTGTGTATATTTGGCTCCTGTAGTTGTCCCTAATATACTTCAAAATAGTGTCGGCTTTGTCAAGGAGTCTAAGTCTATGAAAGATTTCGAGTCCAAAAAGTGTTGTTATAGAGTCAATGAGCTTATTCTTTAACCCTTTATCTTGTGTTGACCATCTTTTAAGAAAAAAAACTATTAGATTCATAAAGGAAGTGAAGCTACCTTTTAATATACATGAAGAAAGGGATGAAACAAAATCTAATCTTACAATGAAATCAAAATATGATACCATGTGCGTATGGTTGCCCCAAAAATGTGCAAACATTCATCATTAAGTTTTCATAAATAGATTATTCCCTACAAGATAATTACAAGATTATTATAATTAGTTATTGCAAGGGACCACGCAAGGGGTTAGTGCATTACGTTTATGAGTATTATATTGTATAGTAAAGAAAAAGATCAGTCTTTAAACTACTTGGAAGTTGGGCTACTCTCAAGGAAGTCCATCTTCATTGCTCACGAGCAATTGATCACACTGTATTGTTCTCGTACATTTAACACGAGTACATCCAGGAATTGCATCATCGCCTCCTACATAAAATGAATCCAATATTACAAAATGCCCCCTAAGAAAGAATATATAGTTCAAGTGAAATAAACACATGATAAATAAGAGAGAAAAAGAGGAGTCCACTTACCTATAGTAAGTGTACTTACCGACATTTCAGGCAGAACTACCTCTGTGGATCTGATCCTTATACCAGGTGCCATACTCAACATAGGCTCAATAGCAGGTGCTAAACAAAAATATTGTTAGAGCATAAAAAAATATGGATAACCATGGACAAGATGGAGGATAAAACATGTGATGTACCATCCAAAGTATTTGCATCTAAGGTAATGCCCTTTAATCTATTTAGCATCCCCTGTAAAGAGAACACATATATATTTTAGTTAATGACATAAATAAAATAGTATACTATAAAAATCATTATTGAACTTTTGTTATAATCAAAAACTACATTAATACTTACTCTATAGTTTTGAACACGGCCAATCAACATATCCACTCCCCTCTGTATTTCAGGAGTGTGAGGTTGAATATTTTCCATTCGAGCTAACTCTTTTGATATTGCATGTAGGACCCTTTCTAGTGCAACCACAAGATCAACCTCTGATAAAAAATCAACATTGAATGGATCATGCTCATTCTGCAGCTACTCATGGACTACTTGTTCCTTTCCCTTTCTCTAATCAGCACTCATTTTTTAGAAAAATATTATTAGCCCTTTATTTAAAAGAAATCCAAAATAGTAGAACAACAAAATATATGCATTAACATAACAAAAATACACGTTAACATTTTTCTTGTATGTGCATTTGTACAACAACAATGAGTTTTACCTGTCGAGAAGAAGAAGTCCCATGAGAACTATCACCATCATGCATATACTGTGTTGTTGATCCATACTATAGCTTTGTATTTCAAAAAAAATTATTCAGACATGTTAAAACATGTGTTCTTATTTTAAGCTACATTAAATAATAGACATTTATCAAAATATGTACCACCTTGTCCATGATAGTGATGGGTTTTTTGTATCTATGCAATTCAAATTGTAATCAATAAGCAACTCCTCACCTCAACATATTGATTTGATCGCACATACAAATACATGATTTCCCTCGCGTGCCTCAAATATGCAATTGGGTTGCTTCTTAGTTGACACAGGTCATGTATTGTTTATAAAACTTGCAATATTCCTTGATGCTTTTGGTCTTCTGTCAAAGTATATAGCTACTTTTTTACTTTGTTCACTGACTTTTTGTTGTATATAATTTGTTGCGAGTGCATACCTACACATACTTTTTTAATATTTAAAAATCTGCATCCAACTACTGTAATCATAACAAGGTCCAACATAGTCCATCAATTTGACAACTTTGTTGTAAGAGACCTTTATGTCATCCATGGAAAATAGGCCCAAACCATGTAATGAAGATGGTGTTATGTGATATATCCTCTCTTTAACACAAAAATCAGTGTTTATTGGAGGAAGTTCATTGGGGACCCATTGTTTCTATAGATATTTGTACATAAACGGCAGCTCAGAGTCACTTTTTCTCTCATCATCATAAGAAAATGACCCCCCTTAAGCAAAGAAAAATTTCATGCATTTATTGAATTTCTTTCTGATCTTTTGACCTCGAGTTGATCTCATTGAATTACATATACTAAATGTCTCACTTTCTTCCATTCCTAGATTTTCCTCGTTTGAGGAAGACAATTCTGACAAATACCTTTTCGCTAGTACCTCCACCTCATGCACTTGTACCTAACAATCCATGAGACTGTGTGGGATACTTGACATAAGATAATAGTTATATAATTAGACAAACATAGTTTACTCCATAGTTTTCATTATATCTTGTGAAGGACATTATTCATTGTTAAAATTATCTATTTATCCAACAATATTTTGAATATCTCAGCATTGCATAGAACTAAACATCTCAACATTGCATGGGACACCACTATTGTGGCATTTCATCAAGTAGTTCTTGTGCCTTGCCACTAGTGTTTTTATTACATCTTGTGAAGGACTTTATACATTGTTAAAATTATCTATTTATACTTTCAGAATTAGCTCACTCCATTGCAGGGAACAAAGAGAATCCCCTATGATTTAACATCATTGAGATGCCTCATTTCATTAGATTCATGTCACCTTCTCATAACTTCTCATAGCTTCCTATGTCTTTCATCCTTCATTTATAAACTTCCTTCCTAAGGAGTATTCTTGAGTTCAAACACATTGAGCTACTATAGCTGAATTATAAATCATGAATTCACTATAAATCAAGGGGCATTATTAATCATGAATTCACTATAAAATTAATGTATTTCTCTAGATTTCATATGGACATTTTGTCAAATGGTTGGCATGTATGTTTATTCAAATGGAGTTATATCATTTGGAATGGATATATGATCAATTGATATCGAATTCTATGTCAAGATTTATAGCATTAAATTGATCATAGTTATAAGACTCAAACACAAGAAGAATATGAGTATAGCCAATTTTTAGAAGAATATGAATGAATGAAAACATACATAAGTGGATGAACATAAATAATGAAGGTACTTGATATTGCCTGAAGTAATGAAGTGTTGACCGTGGGTTCAATCCAGTATGCTCATGTATGATCCAGAAACTATAAGGAAAAAAAGGATGGGGTTAGATCCAAAGGATCTAAGCAATGCCTAATACCCTATTATTGATCCTCATCTACAATTATGCATATTCATAGTTAAGCCATACACTTCTAAAAGGAACTATGCTATAGAACATGACTTGAGGTCGGCATTCAAGCTTTGTCTTCTCATTAACTCAATTTCATTTTGATGGCATTTTTTGATTTAATTGTGACACCAACTTGGTTATAAACAAAAAAAGAAAAGAAAAAGAAAGTTTCATTTGAATTTTTTGTGAGTTCAAATAGCTTCCATGAAGACAGCACTGCACTTTTGTGTGGCACGAAGAGGGCATTCAATTTTGGCTCGCGGGCTGCAAGCTAGGGCATCATACATTATTTATGAGCTCACTATTTGAGCACCTCATGTCCCTATTTGATTGGCTGGTGCTCTGTTTGTTATATTAAGTTTAAATCATATATTTAGTCTTAATAAATATCTTATAAAACAACATAAAACTAACCCAAAATACTTTGTCTTAATAAAATCTTAATAAAACAATATATTTAGTCTTAATAAAATCTTATAAAATAACATATATTGTGTGAAGTGTTCGATCTCTCTTTATTTGTTTTGTTGTTGATATTCACTATGTGGTACTCCCCGCTTATGATCATTTCATGAGAAAATGTCTTGATGGCTCGTGGGCTACAAGCTAAGGCATCATACATTGTTCATGAGCTCACTATTTAATACTGGCATTATTTACATATTTTCATTTGGAATTCTTGATGACCTACGAGCTTTGAGAGCTAGGGCATCATTTCTATTACCTTCAAGGCATTGTGTGAAGTGTTTTATCTCTTTTTATTTGTTTTGCTATTGATATTCACTATGTGGTACTCCCTGTTTATGATCATTTCATGAGGAAATATCTTGATGGTTCATGGGCCGCAAGTTAGGGCATCATGCATTTTTTATGAGCTCACTATTTGAGCACTGACCAATCAAATAAGGACATGAGGTGCTCAAACAATGAGCTCATAATGACATAAACAATGCATGATGCCCTAGCAAAATAGAAAAACAAACAAAGAGAGCTCAAACACTTCACACAATATATGTTGTTCTATAAGATTTTATTAAGACTAAATATATTTATTTATTAAGATTTTATTAAGACAAAGTATTTTGGGTTAGTTTTATGTTGTTTTATAAGATTTTCTTAAGACTAATTATATGATCATAAATTAATACACTTAGTGTTTTGAATTTGAGCTCGGATATCATGCAATTTTATTGTTGCCATTGCATGCTTGCTACTATTATGCACCATATATTGTTTAATACACTATTTATTTCATTGAGATCATGACCTTGGCATTTGTAATGTATTTTCTATTATTGGATCAATGCTACCATGTAATTTGTAATTTGTGAATTCGAAGAGCTATCGTGAAGGAGACACTGCATTTGTGCGTGGCGCGAAGAGGGCATCCAAGTTTGGCATGCGCAAAGAGGCCAACAGCATTTGGGAAGAGAGCACTGGCACTTGAGGTAGGCATTCGAGATTTTTTTTCTCATTAACTCAATTTTAGTCGCATTGTTTATTTGATAGCATTGTTAATAGTGGCATTGTTTACATCGTAATTAGCATTTGGAATGCTCGATGACCCATGAGCTTTGAGAGCTAGGGCATCATTGTTATTACCTTTGAGGCATTGTGTGAAGTGTTTGATCTCTCTTTATTTGTTTTGCTACTGATATTCACTATGTGGTACTCCCTGTTGTGATCATTTCACGAGGAAATATCTTGATGGGTCATGGGCTGCAAGCTAGGGAATCATACATTGTTTATGAGCTCACTATTTAATACTTGCATTGTTTACATCTTATCATTTGGAATTCCTAATGACCCATGAGGTTTGAGAGCTAGGGCATCACTTCTATTACCAAAAGTTGTTGTGTGAAGTGTTTGATCTCTCTTTATTTATTTTGTTGTTGATATTCACTATGTGGTACTCTCTGCTTGTGATCATTTCATGAGGAAATGTCTTGATGGCTCGTGGGCTGCAAGTTAGGGCATCATACATTGTTCATGAGCTCACTATTTAATACTGACATTGTTTACATCTTTTCATTTGGAATGTTTGATGAACCATGAGCTTTGAGAGCTAGGGCATCATTTCTATTACCTTCAAGGCATTGTGTGAAGTGTTTGATCTCTCTTTATTTATTTTTTTGTTGATATTCACTATGTGGTACTCCCCATTTATGATTATTTCATGAGGAAATGTCTTGATGGCTCAAAGGCTACAAGCTAGGGCATCATACATTGTTCACGATGTCACTATTTAATACTGGCATTGTTCATGAGCTCACTATTTAATCTCTAGCATCATGCAAACATACATTAATACACTTACTATTTTAAATTTGAGCTTGGGCATCATGCAATGTTATTATTGTCATTGCATGCTTCCTGCTGTTGTGCACCATATATTGATTTATACACTATTTATTTTATTGAGACCATGATCTTGGCATTTGTAATGTATTTTCTATTATTGGATCAATGCTGCCATGTTGTTGAGGCTGTAGATGCATTGAATCACCACTGGCATTCTCAGCAATATAACAAACAAAGCACTGGCCAATCAAATAGGGACATAGAATGTGGGTAGATGCATTGAATCACCACTTCCATTCTATTTTGATGAAGATGAACTATGTTATAAAATTTCAAGGTATGACATTTTATAACCATACATATATTTTATGAGTATAACTGTACAATAGAAGAGCACCCACATGCGTTGGTTTTTATTGTTCTATGAAAATTTTTGGTTTTCCTTTCCCAATTGAGATGTCATCTTAAGATTCAAAAGGATTACAGTACTAGTGAGCACACCTGGGTAGGATTGTTTGGTACTAGTGCTCCTAAATTTTGGCTTGTAGTGGCCTTAGCCAAGCCACTAGTTTAGGGAGAATCCTATTTGGTCTCTCTGGGTGTGCTAGCTAGTTTTTTTTCTTCTTTGTTTCTTTTGAGTCCTTGTGTGTCTTTTGGAGCCTGGTTGCAGCAGTCTTAGCCAACTTTGCTAGGTTTCCTGTCATAGGACAGTGTTCTAAAGTTGAAAAAATGGCCTCTTTAATGTTTTAGAGGTTTGAAAATAGCCTTTATGACCCTTACTCAATCAAGGATTGAGTTCTTTTGAGGTGTGTGTAGGTGGTTTGTCTATCCACCAAAATTTTCTTGACAACTTTGAAAGTTTTCATGATAGTTTTTCTTGCAAAAGAATGTAATTGGCTTGGATAGTGTTCTAAATTTGAACAAATGGTCTCTTTAATGTTTTAGAGGTTTTGAAATGTCCTTTATTACCCTTACTCAATCAAGGATTGAGTGCTTTTGAGGTGTGTGTAGGTGGTTTGTCTATCCACCAAAAGTTACTTGACAACATTGAAAGTTGTCACTACTATTTTTCTTACAAAAGCATGTAACCGGCTCAAGAGATAGATAGCCTAATCCATGGGTCCTAACACCAAGGAGGGAGCTATTTAAGCTTTGAAGACCATAATTTTAGGTGTAGGGAAGAGTGCAATATGGAGAGAAAACTTTTGGTTGCAGTTAGACTGTGTAACTAGTTTTCCTTTGACAGAGATATACATTTTTGTATTGACAGAGATAAGAAATGGGTTGAATATCCAACTGTAATGTTTACATGTGATGATTGTTAATGTTTTTGAATTCCTAGGATAGTTATTCAGCATTTCATTTCATTTTTGAGTTAGTCTTCATAGTTGTCTTTATTTTGGCATGTCTCGGGTTACTACTGACAGAGCTTTGAATAATGGAGTGCTAGAGCACTCTCCCACCATACAATTTGTATGGGTATATGGGATTTTTGTCTAGACTCCCTATAATATATGTTGTGCAAAGGAGGGGCCCTAGAAAGTTTAGGATGTATCTATAGACTGATGCCCTAGGCAAGCTATTAGTGTTTGGTTAGGTGTCAGTGTGCTATTGCAGAGTAGATGGAGTGATTGAGGGTGCTCAAAGCCTAGTTCAAATGATGTGGAGGGGAGGTTAGATGCATGATCAAGAATCTCCAATGCAAAGAGAGCTCGATGGATTTTGGATACAAGGGAAAATACTAAACCCTCACTGTTACAGACAGTGAGTTACCAAACCCTCATTTATAACCCCATTTTCAACAGGCCCTGTACGGATAGTATGGAAAAAGGAGACCAAAAAAATCTTAAAGCCCTCCCAAAAGGGTATTCGAATCCATAATTATTTGGATGCTCTTCTCAAAGAAGTTTGGAGTTATTAGCAAAAAAAGGTCAATTAGGGCTACTAAACCTAGTAGCCTTTTAAGGCCAGACAGCAGACAAAATTTTTTAGAAGGGACAGAGAGGTCCCTAGAACAGTGAAATTTATCATATTCTTGGTGTCATAGACTGAATGGAGAAAGAAGGAGTTTGAAACTTCTTAGAAGGGGACTAGGATAGCACCCTTAAGGATAGGAGATTAGCCTCTTTGATTCTAGGAGGGCCTAGGACAAAGTTATAGAAAGGTCTATGTAACATCAAGTACCCTAGTTTGCATTATTAGATGATCTTGTTAAATTTGTGTCCATTTCATACAAAGATACATGTAAAAGAAAAAAAAATTTGCATCTATAGATTGCATGTATATATATGAAAAATAAATTGTATATACTATACAAGAAAAATAACTTGTAGAAGAAAATGCAAGAGTACAGGCATACATAAGAGGATGAACATAAATAATAAGGGTGCCACACATTGCCTGAATTGATGAATTTTTTACCCAAGTATGAATCTAGTGTGCCCCTGTGTGATCCAGAACCTGCAAAGAAAAGAGAGATGGGGGTTAGATAAAAAAATATCCAAGCAATGAATGGCATCCTATTACTGATCCTCATCTACAATTATGCATGTGCATATTCAAGCCATACACTTCTGAAAGAAAAACCATGCTACAAGACATGTGTACTCAGAAGAATGTTGCAGAGATTAAATTGCTACATTTATGTCTACATGAACACTTGGTGAGTCACTATTGTGCTTTCAAGTAAAGATCATAACATCACAACATGGTTGGCAGCCCCAAGGAGGCCCCATTGCATGCAGTAAGCTACATCAAAACAAAGAGGTACACAAATTTGCATCATATATACTGATGTCCCTATTTGATTGGATGGTGCTCTGTTTGTTATATTGCTAATATCAAAATAGAATGGCAGTGGTGATTCAATGCATCTACAGCCTCAACAACATGGCGACATCGATCCAATTATAAAAAATACATTACAAATGCCAAGCTCACAGTCTCAATGAAATAAACAGTGTATAAAAAAATATATGGTGCACAACAGTAGTAAGCATGCAATGACAATAATAACATTGCATGATGCCCGAGCTCAAATTCAAAACAACAAGTGTATTAATGTATGATCTAATAGTAGCAACCTCATTGATCATTACCATTCACTCCTCCATCATTATAGAAGTGATAACTACCTACAACTATATTTCATAATTCCTCCTTTGAAGTATATATATATCAAGTATAATTATGATTTTACATCATATATTTAGTCTTAATGAAATCTTATAAAACAACATAAAACTAACCCAAAATACTTTGTCTTAATAAAATCTTAATAAAACAATATATTTAGTCTTAATAAAATCTTATATAACAACATATATTGTGTGAAGTGTTTGATCTCTCTGTATTTTTTTTGTTGTTTTTCTAGGGCATCATGCATTGTTTATGTCATTATGAGCTCATTGTTTGAACACCTCATGTCCCTATTTGATTGGTTGGTGCTCAAATAGTGAGCTCATAAATAATGCATGATGGCCTATATTGCAGCCCGCAAACCATCAAGACATTTTCTCATGAAATGATCATAAACGGGGAGTACCACATAGTGAATATCAACAACAAAACAAATAAAAAGAGATCAAACACTTCGCATAATGCCTTGAAGGTAATAGCAATGATGCCCTAGCTCTCAAAGCTTGTGAGTCATCAAGCATTCCAAATGAAAAGATGTAAACAATGTCAGTATTAAACAGTGAGCTCATGAACAATGTATGATGCCCTAGCTTGTAGCCCATGAGCCATCATGACATTTTCTCATGAAATATCATAAACGGGGAGTACCACATAGCTAGTGAATATCAACAGAAAAACAAATAAAGAGAGATCAAACACTTCACACAATATATGTTGTTTTATAAGATTTTATTGAGATTAAATATATTGTTTTATTAAGATTTTATTAAGACAAAGTATTTTGGGTTAGTTTAATATTGTTTTATAAGATATTTATTAAGACTAAATATATGATGTAAACTCAATATAACAAACAGAGCACTGGCCAATCAAATAGCAACATGAGTTTCTCAAACAATGAGCTCATAAACAATGCATGATGCCCTAGCTTGCAGCCCGTAAGCCATCAAGACATTTCCTCATCAAATGATCATAAATAGGGAGTACCACATAGTTAATATCAACAACAAAAAAAATAAAGAGAGATCAAACACTTCACACTTCACATCAGCCATACACTTCTAAAATAAACTATGCTATAGAACATGGGTGTGTGTTAATATGATTCAAAATCTATTATGGAAGATTGTTTTATTATTGAGATAAAGATATTTTAATTCTACAAGAATAAATATTTTGAGAAATATTTGAATTTAATTTTGACAATAACATGAGGAGTGGATATATTTCAAGCTTCAGTGAGACTTCATACCACACACTCTTCGTAGATTACATTCAATGCATTATTTACGCTTGTATTGGTGGGAAAACTTTTGAAAATGTGCAAAATAGATTGCATTCAACCATGTTGTTTACATGACACATGTAGTTTACCTGCAGTCTAAATCAGTGTTGTGTACAAATCTACAAACGGTGTGTGGTATGAAGCTTTGCTCAAGCGTGAAAATGATAAGCATTATGATGTTGAGGTATGGTGTGGTAATCACAAGTATAGTTTCTTGTAAGCTGCTATTGGTATAATTTTTTATTTTTTTTCAATAGTTGTAGAATCCAACTTTTCCTATACTTACATGTATGTATACATTTTGGTCTTGGTTTTAATGTCATGTAAATTTGAGTGAAATGGTAATAATATTTAAGAGCAAGAAGTATGACATTTTAAACAAGTATTTATATACATTATATAACAAGAGTGAAATATTTTAATGGAAACACTTAATGAGAAGGATGCCTATATAACAGAAGGAGTGATATATTTTAATGGCAGTGGACATAGAAATTGCAGTGAAACTTTGTAATTTATTATTGTAAGTGGACATCGAAATTGCAATGTAAGTAGTAGGATGATTGTAAGTGGACATAGAAATTACAATGAAACTCTATAATTTATTATGGCTCGTTGTTGTATATCCATAGTCAATGTCTATTTAAAATTTAGGATGATACTTATATGATGGCTTAAGTAAATTGTTCTTACCTTCAGACTAGTACACCATAGGATTAGAAGATGGTTATTATAATAGAAATTGTGTGTCTGTGGGATACTTTTATATTTTATATTAAATGATGATAGATACATATGGCTTTCTTCCTTTTGCAACAATTTATATTCTGATACTTATATCTTGAATTGTCAAATGACCAATGAGTGATAATTTCAAAAGTGTATCATAATTAAAGGCATGTGAATTCATATTGTACTTAGTCTAAATGCCATTGTGTAATGTTTTTACTTACGATATTAATCTTAATATATCCCTATGAAGATATCTCTATTTTATTATTGATGTCCCTATTTACATCTTTTCATCAAATGACCCAAAAACATCAAGAATGGTCCTATATGGTCACTAATAGCCAACTTTTAGAAGAATATGAATGAATACAAACATACATAAGTGGATGAACATAAATAATGAAGGTACTAGACATTGCCTAAAGTAATGAAGTGTTGACCTCGGGTTCAATCTAGTATGCTGTTGTATGATCCAAAACCTGCAAGGAAGGAAAAGATGGGGTTAGATCCAAAGGATCTAAGAAATGCATGGCACCATATTACTAATCCTCATCTATAATTATGCATGTGCATAGTCAATCCATACACATACTCAACAACATGGTAGAATTGATCCAATAATAGAAAATACATTACAAATGCCAAGCTCATGGTCTCAATGAAATAAATAGTGTATAAAACAATATATGGTGCACAACAACACCAAGCATGCAATGACAGCAATAACATTGCATGGTGCCTAAGCTAAAATTCAAAATAGTAAGTGTATTAATGTACGTTTACATGATGCCAGATATTAACCAGTGAGCTCATGAACAATGCTAGTATTAAACAGTGAGCTCATGAACAATGTATGATGCCCTAGCTTGCAGCCTACGAGCCATCAAGATATTTCCTCATGAAATGATTATAAACGGGGAGTACCACATAGTGAATATCAACAGAAAAACAAATAAAGAGAGATCAAACACTTCACACAATGCCTTAAAGGTAATATAAACGATGCCCTCCATCTCAAATCTCGCAGGTCATCAAGCATTCCAAATGAAAAGATGTAAACAATGTGAGTATTAAACAGTGAGCTCATGAACAATGTATGATGCCCTAGCTTGCAGCCTGCGAGCCATCAAGGCATTTCCTCGTGAAATGATCATAAGTGGGGAGTACCACATAGTGAATATCAATAGCAAAATAAATAAAGAAAGATCAAACACTTCACACAATGCCTTGAAGGTAATAGAAGCAATCCCTAGCTCTCAAAGCTCATGAGTCATCGAGCATTCCAAATGATAAGATGTAAACAATACAAGTATTAAATAGTGAGCTCATAAACAATGTATGATGCCCTAGCTTGCAGCCCATAAGCCATCAAGACATTTCCTCGTGAAATGATCACATACAGGGAGTACCACATGTAATACCCCAAAAATGGGCTATAGGTTCATTAACCTCATACACCGACATATCAAATGAAATTGACATCGAAGTCCTAACCAAAGGCACATCTGAACATCATCAAATCGTAATTGATTATCATAAATTCTGCATCAGAGAGTATTCCTAGCAATATTCCTAATTATCATAATTATCTTTAATTTAATGATTATTTGGCGATAAATCCAATTTATCCTAAAGTTTGATTAATTGAATATTCTCAATATTTAATTAATTAAGTTTAATTCTGCCACTTAATTGTTTAACTGAAGTTAATTATATTTATTCATAAATTGTATTATTTAATTTTGACAATAAATCCAAAATCCTATGAATAATTGATTAAATTCTTATTTAATTAATTAAAGCAAGTTGTCAATTTTTAATAATATTGTTTTTGAATAAAAGTTTGAAAAATAATTGATTAACCCATAAATCATTTTTTTTATTTTTCAAAATCAGTTAAGTTGGAAATAAATCACTTTATTATTAAATTAATTCATAAATAAAACATGCACAATTAGAAAAGCAAACAACTATCAATTATCAATTAAATCTAAACTCTATTTTGAGTTAAACTCTGCTTTTGCATGTTTTTGTAAGTTAATTATCCTTTATTTAAAAATAACTCAAAAATAAACCTGAGTTATTTGAGTGATTTATGGCTTTTTTTCATGCATCCCCAAAGCCCTAGATTTCTATAAATTAAGGCTTCAGCTCTTCATTTGAAATCAATCCATCCATAGAATCCATAGAATCTCATAATTTTGCAAACTTATGATGGTGAATTGGTATCTGGAGAATCGAAGCTTCTTTGTGAATCAACCATGTTTGTGAGATCACTTTTGTTTTCATATCATTTCTTAGCTTAGTTTGCATATTAGTTTCTCATATCATTGTTAGGATAGATTCATATCAAGTTTTCATATAGAATAGATTCATATCAGATTTCTCATCTTATTTACACAGAAAAACTATAAAAAAAAGATTAATTGCATTCATTCCATATCTAGATTAATTGCATTCAAATCCTTCATTTAGGTGTCATCAAAGTCATTGATCTTGGTATAATATGAGAATACATACTCGCATCTATTAGAAGGGAGTAAATCACCTAGTTAGTTTAGTTTTTCAATTATTGCACGATTTTGATTTCAACTAACCTCTAATGTTTTACTGAAGTGTTGTGTCTACAGATCAGGTACAAAATTCACACACATTTTTGGCACCCACCATGGGGCAACCCACCTTTACATGCTAGTTTTGGTTATTTCTTTGGAGCTAACTCCCTTGTGCAGATTTACTTGGAGACTAAAACTCTAAATTTTTATAGATTTAATGTTATCTACCAAAAAGCTTGGATTTTTGGTCTGAAATTATTTTTTCAGGCTGGAGACATATCAGGGAAGCTTTGATAAAAAATTTAGAATTTTATGAGATGATTTGAATTTTTAATAATTTTGTTTCGATTTTTCATAAATAATTAATACTTAATAATTTTGTTTCAAATTTTATGATAATTTTGTTTCAATTTTTTATAAATTTTTACATTTTCAAAAATCTCTTCAAATTCTATAGGGGTTCCATTCTTTTTGTTTTAAATTTGGATGCAATATAATAGCTCAAATTCTCAATTTACAAAAACTGGTCTATTTTGGTAAAATAGGTCTCTAGGGCACAAATGAAGAGATTTTTCAAAAAAATTTACATTTTTGGAAAGCTCTCTATTTTTTAGTAGGGGTCTCTATTTTGTATTTCTATTTTTGTGGCCGAAATCATATAAAAAAAATTAGATCTTGTTGACTAGGTCAAATGCAACAACAAAAAAATAAAAATTTTGTGATGGGTATGCACTTATTTTTCATATGATTCAATGCATGATATGAGTTGTCATTTGGATTATTTTTTGGTTATTATTGCTCCTAACAATTGGTTTTCAAATCTAACCCTAGGGTTTGCATAAGTTGAATATACCTTGCATATCTTGTTTGCTTGTTTGTTTGTTGGCTTGTTGGAGAGTTCGTGGCTTGCTTGCATGGAAAAGCTCAACAAAAATTGCTAAAATAGGTAAAAACTACTAAGTGCATTGTGAGAAACTCAGGTATTCTATTACATTTGATAACACTTCATTTTAGGACATAAAATGAACATCTTGCGTGTCTAGCTTGAGTGCCTCTATTTTCCATATCACACATTTCATTTGGGCTCTAAAAATGAACATAGATTTGCTTTCAAGCATCTTTGTTACAAATATTAAATAGGCCCTATGAACATTATTCATGGCTCTTGAGAGAGTGAGTTTTCAGCAAAACTCTTCTCAATGAAGGAACCCTTGTAGGTAGGGAGGATACTGAGGGAGTCTCACATTCCACTAGATCCATGTGTCTTCAACTTTTGATTGATGCATTCTCTCTCTGGAGAGGTTGATAGATCATAAGAGGTTGATGTCATAGATCTTTGTGAGATAATCTTTGTCTTAGCATGTTGGATTAATCTATCTACTTTGTTTGGGTTAAAAGTGAAAAGGTTAGAGGATTATGCTCTACTCCCTTTTTGGGTAGTATCAGAAACTCAAATCCTTGAATCTGGAACCAATCTCCATGTGGTATCTTTTGTGAGTCACTTTTAGAGAGGGTTAACCATAGTGGACATTCGCTTAATTGGGTCGACCATGTTGATGGAACCTCAAGTGGTAATAGCCATTTTCACCGTGGTAGTGACAACCGCTATATAAATGTCCTATTGGAAAAAATCTCCACAGGTGTGGTCTCTTGTTGGGCTGTCAGATCTCCCTAGAAGATCCTGAAGATTAAGTTCTCGGACTGTGTCAAAACCCTGGTGCACCTAGATTGGAGTTCACCCTCTTGGATCATAAAATTTGCAGAGTCAAACCATTACTACAAACCCTAGTGAGGCCAATTTTTCATTTTCTAGGAATATGTGCATTATTGAAAAACTTTTTGGAACATACACAAGTAGTATTTCTAGGGATTAGCACAATAAGTCACTATTTCTTGTTCATGTGCAAGGTTGTTTTTGCCCTTGTTCATTATTTTTAGATGATTGCTTGCTCCCCTTGCTTGCTATTCTACGTGCTTGATATCTACTTAGTTACTTGAGATAAACTTTTACACAGATCTTCAAAAACTAGACAGAAAAATTTGCAAACAAATTGATACTGAAAAACTAAAAAATTGCAAATCTAAAGCAAAAATCCTTTCTGGTGTCAAAATTCATCCTAAAATTGCAAAACTCATATCAAATCCAAAGTCAAAGTTGTCAGAGATTGGTCAAATTTGTCATAAATCTAGTTTTTACAACCTATTCCCAAATTCTGTCAAAATAGCAAACTGATTCTTGTCATTTCTAGTCATCCTTGGTTAGTCTGGGTCAAATCTTAGGTGCTATGACATGTTGCTCAACATCCAAATGAACTTAAATGGTATCAATTTGCACAAAATGACTCTTGGTCTTCTTTCTTCCATATCTCTCATGTCTTCCTAGTCTCCCATTTCATCCTTTCTCTTCTTCCAAAACTCTTCATGTCTTCTTGATTCTTTTCCTCTTATTATCTAGTCTATTTTCTTCTATACATCTCTTATGTCACTTCCATGCTTGATCTCTCCTCCTCCATCAATTCAAGGAGTCAATCAACAAACTCTACATCAATCTATTCCAAGGAGTCCTAAAACTCCTAACATGTCTCAAAGAATTAGTACACATGAAGAAGAAATTCTAATCACCACTATGATGAAACAGATGCACGCTATGCAAGTCAAACTTAACAAACTTGAGAAAGAAAACAAACCTAAAGAGTTCTCCATGGAAGCTCTATGCCCTTTTCCATTTGATAAAGACTTGTACATGTCACCATGCCCCCAGATAGAATGTGAGCAACGTGACAACCCTTATGATACCTCTTCCACAAAGAGTGACACATCCATCTTTGGAGACTATGATGATGGAAAATATAATGATACCTATGACACCTCTGTTCCCAAGAGTCCTCCTAGTCGTGTGCTCGTGCTTACTGAAAATGGGATGTCATATTGTATAGATCGTGATGGTGATCCATATGATTCTGATCTTGAAAGAGACTTTGATGATTTTTGTGAACAATACCTAGATGATACATCTACTTCTATTGAGGAAGAGAAAGCTTACCGAGCTGATTATAAACATGCATACTACAAGGATCTCTCCTCTACGAACTCTCATGCTGAAAATAAAGATTACACTCTCAAGAAAGATCATGTTAATGTTGAACCTTTGTCTTATGATGGTTCCCTTCCATCCCCTACTTCCTCCAATACGCATACATTTCCTAAAGCTTCCAAGTCTATCAAATCTTTCATAAGTCCTTCATCCACCAAAGGTCCTAATACTTTTCATGCAGTTCCCTATAGTTATCCTCAAGGGCTACCTCTTAAAGAAACTCAAGCTAACCTTCACTTGGCTGCAAATACTTTCAATAATGCTAAACCTAAAGATCCTAAGCCTTTATACACTATAATTCCTACTCTAGCTAGTCCCCCATCTCTTCCAAAGTCTTCCATACAATCCCAACATGCTTCCTTGTCCTTAGAAGTGGTTCCATGTCAAGAGGACTCTAAAAATGATAAAGAAAATAACATAAAGAAATATCAAGATCAAGAACCCTCCATGTCATCCACTCCTTTTCCTGATGTCTCTTATCCACTTCAAGGTTCTTTTGATCCTACACACCCTTTCTCATGCATTCCACCATGTCTTAAGCCTTCTCCTAAGCAAGATCAAGCTACTACTTACACTGCTGAGCTTATTGACAATCAAAATAACCTTACTACACTTGTGCTTTCCAAAGATGATACTTCCATTAAGGTTATTAAAACTAATGTTGTTACTTCCGATGTTAAGCCTATTGAAAATCAAGAAAAAAATTGTACGTTTGTGCTATCCAAAGATCCTTGTCAAGATCAAAGTTTTCCATCTTCTTATTCTACCACTCCATGTTCACTTCCACTTTCTACTCTTCGTAAGTCTTTGCAAACTCTGAACAATCCTATCAAAGAAGGTGCTCATATTCAAGATGTCCACAATCATATTGAAAATCCTAATGCTCACTCTAAAGATGTTGATGTCCTTGGTTGTCACATAGATGATGATGAACTTATTGATTATCCTTTTGCATTTTCCATGTCCATCCTTGGACCTCCTCCACCAAAACTAAGAGCTTCACATCTACCTTCCATCTTGGGTCCTTATGTCCCTTCACTTTCCCCTCCTAACTCTCCTAATTCACCATCCATCTTGGGTCCTTACATCCTTCCATCTCCTATCTTTCCTCAAGATCAACATAGATGCATACCCTTGAATCCTTTCCATTCACCCACCCATCTAAACCAGTCATATCCTTCTTCTTCTTCCATAAGTCCCAAGTCTTTTGGAAGTAACTTGAATGTTCAATACAATAAAAAGAAGCAATACAAGAATCCATCAAAAAAAGAAGATCACCATGTCTCCTCTAATCGACAGGGAGGCATAAAGTCAAAAGAGATATCTAAGAAAAAAACTACAAGACAAGTATGGGTTCCAAAATCCATCATTGAAGATATTCTCTCTAAATGGTCAAAAAGAAATAAAAAGCCTATGGCTATATGGATTCCAAAATCTCTCTTGAAAGAGTCTAATGTTGAGAAACAAGTGAAGTTGACATTCAAGCTTCCAAAGGCTTCAACTTTATCTTCTTCCAAAAACATTCTTCCATTCCATGCGCCTAAACCACAACCTTTGCTATCCATTCACCATATTCCTTCACATATTCCTTCATTCACATTTCCTACATCCTCTCGCCACCCTTCAAGGTGTGTGTTGATGTTGATCTGTCCTTCCTTTCCATCTACCCTTTCACAATCCTTCCATTCATTATCCTTCTACCTTCTATCATTTTTCCTCATTTTCCTATTTCTCCTATCTTCCAACCTCACTTGCTTTACACAAAACCTTATCCTCCATTTTTCTCTTTCATATCCCTTTCCCTATCAGTATCTTTGAGCGTATCATTTTGAATCCTTGGTATATCATGGTTTATCCCTTCAAGGAGCATTATCTAAAAAGCTTTCCTTCTTCTAAAAAAAAATTTGAAAAAAAAAATATTGAAAATGCGCCTTGGTGAAAACTTGAAAACAGGCACCTTGGTAGCAAAAGTAAAGAGAAATAAATTCATCCTATGTTGAAAACTACTCCCTTGTGGCACCTTGGATAAGTACCATCATGAAAACCTGGCAATCAAGCATCATACGTAGTTCTTCTACATATTTCATCCATTCCATCTTCTCTCTTTGATCTTGACAATGTTGATCTATACACGAACATTTGGCTATCTTGTGAGCTATCTTACGATGATCTTGCTTTCATTCCCTTCTTTTTTAGCCTTCATATTTATTTTTTCTGCATTCATTATAGCCTTTCGCTATCTTTGTCCCCTTTGTTCTTGATCTAATAAAAAAAAAGAGTAGAACACGATGCTTTGAAACCTCTTGACATGTCTACTCATTTGGACTACATCCTTTCCTTCTTTGGCATTACACTTTTGTGACTTATCCTATGTTGGCCTTTCATTGCTTGTCCAAATGCACTTTACATGACATTTTTTTCTCTAGCCTGGGTACCCTTGAGGATTTTTCCCTTGAGGATTTCTTCTCTTCATTATCCTTCATTCTCTTGTCTTCCATCTCTTCCACTAGCTCGCTAATCCCTCTTGTTCTCCACCTTGCTAGACATTGGGACTACATGATGTGATATTGCTTGAGATTTTGATGCCCATTCTATCCGGGGGCATCTTTTGTACATAATGATTAGTACTACCTATTAAGGTTGAAATCCCATCATTAAGAATCAGAATGCATGGTCTAGTAACTGATGATGACTATAGAGTGTCTAGGTTGCAAGAACTTGAATTACTAGATGAGTGCAAACAAGAACCGTATGGTCATCTCAGAGTATATCAAAAGAGAATGTCTAGAGGTTATAGCAAGAAATTTAGACACAGAGAATTTTAGGTTGGTGATCTAGTCTTGAGAGAGAATCCTAAAAATCAATCACATCCAGAACGCAAGGGGAAGTTTGAACCCAACTAACTAGGTCCCTTTGTTATCACTTCTACTTTTGGCTCTGGTGCCTATCAACTCTCAATGACTAAAGGAGAATAGCTCCGTAAACCAATCAACATTCTCCACCTAAAGAAATTTGATGCCTAAGGCATTTAGTCTATGGTAAAATGTTCTAAAAAAAATCTTTAAAATATGAAAAAGTCCTGAAAAAATGAACATCTTGGTGAAAACCTAGCAATAGGTGCCTTGATGATTCACAAAAAAGTAAAAAATATCAAAAGTATAAAAAAATTGGAAAAATGATAAATACATAAAAAATGAGAAAAAGAAAAAGTGCCTTGGTGAAAACCTGGAAACAGGCGCCTTGGTAGCAAAAATAGAATCTCTACCAAGATGGTGAAAACTCGACAAACAGGTGCCACTTGTTTCAAAATGCTCCATCTATTAGTTCAATCTTGGTCTTTCCTAGCTTTCAGTCTTGCTTTAGTTTGTACATATCTCTCGGTTTGTTTTTGCATTTCCAGTTTTCAATAAGTCAATTTGTACACCAATCAGCTCAAGTTTCTGTACCTTATCAATGTTCAAAACTTGGGGGAAATCAATGTCATATCCTATGGTCTCTAGTATACTTTAGATGTGTCATATCCAGTCTAAGTCCTTTCAAGCTTCATTTGAGTCAGTCAGTCAGTCTCATCTCTAGAAAGGATTTTGCATCTACAACAATGCAATCAAACATCAAAAACAAACTGAAAACAATCTATTCTTTTTACATGCTTTTATCTCCTTATATGCTTACTGATTCACATTGAGATTTTTTCATATTGTGTTTCCACGAGCTCTTCGATGATGTCCTTTACAAGATTTAGAGAGTGATGACTAGGGGCATAATGTTTTCTTTGTTTTCTTCTTGTATGTGAAAATCTAACAACTTTGGAAATTTTGGATTGAAATGGTGTCCAACTGTAAGAGCCTCTATCTCAAATTGGATGGCCATGCGTACCTTGACCATTGATATCTAGAAAATTCAAGGAAGTTTGATCTAACTATTATCTTTTTTGAGTGAGTTCTTTCTCCTATTGTGAAATGTGATCTTACCTAAGGATGTGAATGATAAAGGGTCACTACAAGTAATTCACATTGGATTTAGAATGATCTCTTGACTATTTGATGTGTTTGAACCGCAAGGCATATTCAAGTCATCACAACATTTATGTTTTCATGCTTATACAAATTACTATATCAAAATGGACATGATATTCAGGTCATCCTGGCGTTTATGCCTTGGTGCTTATATCTAATCCGACATTCTGAAAATAATATCAATATTCATATGTCCATGGTTTCATAATTAGTGGGTGTTGTATTGATTCCTGCGCATAAAAATCGATATTCATATGTCTATAGTTTCATAACTAGTGGGCATTGTATTGATTTATACGGTTACCTAAAAATTCAATGATCAGAATGACCGACACATGATCAGTGACTAGGTCCTAGGTCTTAGGTTGCATTTCATAGTGCATGTCTCTTTGCATTTTTGCATGTTTGCAAGATCTCACAATAGCTAAACAAACTTCAATGCTTAAACAATTCTTCAAAATTGCATCTTCAAATCTAACAAGAGTTGAATCTCACACGAAGGTTCCTCCAACGAAACAACAAGTAGAATCCTTTTTCGAGATCGAAATCAAAATCTGAGATCATTCATATTATTAACTACTTGCATAATCGACCTTCAATCATCACAAGAAATCCAGAATTCAACTTAACTGATTATCTTACATCAAACTATCAAAATTTCAACTTGGTCAACTCATGGTCTCACCTAGTCAAACTTGGTCTCCAGGACCTCTAAACGATGCAGAATGCATTCTTGAATGTGTTTAACCACTTCTCCAATCAATTAACATGCTTCTAAACTATCAACACTGACTTTTCTTGTCATATTTCAATTTTCATCCTAAAGGGGGCATGGTATTGCATATCATTCAAAGTCTGTAATCTAAACTTGAAGCATATCTTTCCTCAATAATCGAGACAAAAAACCATGTCTAGTTGCTGATTCATCAAAAAGACCTCATCTCTTGGGGAAAATCAATCATCACTTGGGGCATATCAGATTCATCGAGATCCATATCAATCTGGTATTCTCTTAATCTTGTAAATTGTATCAGTTTTTGCAACTATCGGTTCAATTGTGTTATTTCCTTGGTTCTTCAGAAATTGAAGGGTTCGGATGTGATACCAATGTGATTCAATATAAGGACAATCAGGTATGGAATCAGTCACTCACTTCTTCACAATCATAAGGTTCAAAATTAGGTGTTTTGACACTTTTTCGCAATCATCGGTTCATTTGTTGTTATAGTTAACATTATCTTTGGTCATTCAGGACTTATTATCTTCATATCAATTTCAATCAATTTTAGTTTCATATCAATTTCAATTTCAAACATCAGTTCAAACATCATACATAGACTGTCTTTGAACCACTACGCTTCAGACAACAATTCAAAGAGGGGCAAAATGTAATGCCCCAAAAATGGGCTATAGGTTCATTAACCTCATACATCAACATATAGAATGAAATCGACATCGAAGTCCTAACCAAAGGCACATCTGAACTTCATCAAATCATAATTGATTATCATAAATTCTGCATCGGAGAATATTCCTAGCAATATTCCTAATTATCATAATTATCTTTAATTTAATGATTATTTGGCGATAAATCCAATTTATCCTAAAGTTTGATTAATTGAATATTCTCAATATTTAATTCATTGAGTTTAATTCTACCACTTAATTGTTTAATTGAAGTTAATTATATTTATTCATAAATTGTATTATTTAATTTTGACAATAAATCCAAAATCCTATGAATAATTGATTAAATTCTTATTTAATTAATTAAAGCAAGTTGTCAATTTTTAATAATATTGTTTTTCAATAAAAGTTTGAAAAATAATTGATTAACTCATAAATCAATTATTTTATTTTTCAAAATCAGTTAAGTTGAAAATAAATCACTTTATTATTAAATTAATTCATAAATAAAATATGCACAATCAGAAAAGCAAACAACTATCAATTATCAATTAAATCTAAACTCTATTTTGCGTTAAACTCTACTTTTGCATGTTTCTGTGAGTTAATTATCCTTTATTTAAAAATAACTCAAAAATCAACTTGAGTTATTTGAATGATTTATGGCTTTTTTTCATGCATCCCCAAAGCCCTAGATTTCTATAAATTAAGGCTTTAGCTCTTCATTTGAAATCAATCCATCCATAGAATCCACAAAATCCATAGAATCTCATAATTTTGCAAACTTATGATGGTGAATTGGTATTTGGAGAATTGAAGCTTCTTTGCGAATCAACCATGTTTGTGAGATCACTTTTGTTTTCATATCATTTCTTTGCTTAGTTTGCATAGATTCATATCAAGTTTTCATATAGAATAGATTTATATCTAGATTAATTGCATTCAAATCCTTCGTTTAGGTGTCGTCAAGGTCACTGATCTCGGTATAATCTGAGAATACATACTCACATCTATTAGAAGGCAGTAAATCACCTGGTTAGTTTAGTTTTTCAATTATTGCGCAATTTCGATTTCAACTAACCTCTAATGTTTTACTGAAGTGTTGTGTCTATAGATCAGGTACAAAATTCACATACACACCACATAGTGAGTATTAACAGCAAAACAAATAAAGAGAGATCAAACACTTCACACAATGTCTTGAAGGTAATAGCAATGATGCCCTAGCTCTCAAAGCTCACGGGTCATCGAGCATTCCAAATGCTAATTACGATGTAAACAATGCCACTATTAACAACGATATCAAATAAACAATGCCACTGAAATTGAGTTAATGATAAGACAAAACTCAAATGCCTACCTCAAGTGCCAATGCTCTCTTCCCAAATAGTGTTGGCCTCTTCACACATGCCAAACTCGGATGCCCTCTTCGCACCATGCAAAAATGCAGTTTCATCTTCACGGCAGCTCTTCGAATTCACAAATTACAAATGACACTTCCTTTTTTTTTTCTTTTTTATTTATAACCAAATAGGTGTCGCAATTACGACAATAGCGTCGCTATTACAACACCATCGGGGGCACTTGAAAAAAAAACACAAAAAACATACACAAATTGTAGTGGTGTGGCAAATTGGCATCGAAATTCAACCCCAAATGTTGTAGTGCCTATTCCATGAATATTTTATAGAAACGACCAATATTTAGGTACTTAGCCTCCATAATTTTGCACTAGTCAGCAAATCCAGTGACCATGGTCCATGCCACCTTTGACAATAGAGCCATATTAAGATTGTGAATTTTTCTCAGACCTAGCCCACCGAGAGATTTAGGAAGGAAAACCTTGTCCCAAATAACCAAGGGAGATGTTTCTTTTCCTCACATCTAGACCAAAGGAAAGTGCATTGTATCCTTTCCATCTTATTATCCATGAAACCAGAGATTTTAAAAATAAAAAGGAAATAGATAGGTATACCTTGAAGAGAAGCAGTAAGGAGTTGGAGCTTGCCAGCACTACTAAGGAGCTTACCTTTCCATCCCACCAACTTCTTTTGGGTTTGTTCTAGAATGGTGTTCTATAATTCATTCTTCACATCTTTAATAGGTAAGGGGAGCCCAAGGTAAGTGGTAGGAAGAGAATCAGCTTGACAGCCCAGAATCTTCAAGATTTTACCCTGAACCAAAATATCAGTGTTGAAAAAGAACATTCTACTTCTCTGATAGTTGATGTGTAGACCCAAAATAGTAGCGTACCTATCAAGCATTAATTTCCACATCCTGGTTTCCTTAACCAAAGTGGTTCTAAAGAAGAAGGTGTCATCCACAAACTATTGTAGGACTACTAGGGGAAAGCTAGTTGTCAGCTTGATTCCCTCAATTTCTTTGGAATGTTCCATCTATATCATGTTACGCCCCGAGACCTCAACAAGAAGGATAAAGAGGTAAGGAGAGAGGGGGTCCCCTTGGAGGAGTCCCTTACCTAGGGAAAATTTTATGCCTGATTTTCCGTTGAGCAACATTGAGAATCTAACAGTTTCACTATAGGATTTAATGAAATCAATGAAGTCTTGAGAGAAACCAAAAGTCATTAAGACCTTGTAAAGAAAGGCCCGATTAACTTTATCATAATATTTTGAGATTTCAAGTTTGAGGGTCATCCCATTAGCCTTACTATGGTCTATGTAGTACAGGATCTCATGGGTGGTAATGGCAATGTCCATAATTTGTCTTCTAGGAACAAATCCCTTCTGGTTGGGGCTAATGATCTTGTTGAGCAGAGGTTTTATTTTTTTGACCATGATCTTGGAAAAGACTTTGTAGAGAGTATTATAGAGACTGTTGGGTCTGAAGTCTTGGACATTATTTTGGGCTCTGCACACTTGGGGACAAGAATAATATAGGCGTCATTGAGTTTTTTAATGGTTTTCTTAGTACTAAAGATATCCTGGGCCGCACGAGTCACATCATAACCAACAATGTCCCAAAATTCTAAGAAAAAGGTAGGGGGGAAATCTATTAGGGCCCGGGGCTTTGTAGGGTCTCATAGAGAACACCACTTTATGGACCTCCTCATCAATGACCTTGGAGAGGAGGGTATTGTTATCACTATCTGTGATGACCCTAGGTAATTGGGAAGTAAGATGATTTTGGAGGTTTTCAAGGTTCCTAGCATTCATATCAGTAAAAGATTGGATAAAATAATCAGTGGCCAGACTGCCAAGAATAGTAGGGTCAAAGATCGCATCACCCAAATTATTTGTTAGAGTGTTGATGGAATTTTATTTCCTATGCTTATAGGAAGATTGATGGAAGAAGGTCATGTTGCGGTCCCCCTCTTTGAGCCATAAAACCCTAGATCTCTATTTCTAGAAGATGTCCTCATTGGCTAGAGTATCCTTCTAGCATTTTCTATTATTTTCTTCTTCAATGTGGAGGTCAGATGATAGGTTACTAGCAGTCATCTTTCCTTAGAGGATTTCCATCTTCTCATCCAGAGCCTTCTTCTTGTGAAAATGTCTTTGAAGGTGGTTTTATTCCACCCTTTGAGAGTGCCTCTAATCAGATCCAAGTTAAAAGGCACCCTAAACATGGTAGTTCTCTTTGATCCATAAAACCCTAGATCTCTATTTCCAAAAGACCTCCTTATTGGCTAGAGTATCCTTCTAGCATTTTTTATTATTTTCTTCTTTAATGTGGAGGTCAGATAATAGGTTACTAGAAGCCATCTTTCCTTTGAGGATTTTCAACTTCTCATCCAGAGCCTTATTCTTATGAAAATGTCTCTAAAGGTGGTTTTATTCCACCCTTTGCAGCTCCTCTAATGAGCTCTAGTTTAGAAGCCACCATAAACATGGTCATTCCTTTGACTGGAGTAGACCACCATTGCAATATCCTTTCACAGAAGTTGGGGTTGGAAGCCCACATAATTTCATATCTAAAAGGTGCGGGGTAGGGGTGCCTCACGTCCATCAATTTGAGCAGTAGAGGATTGTGATCAGAGGTGGTTCTAGGAAGAGAAACCAAGGAGCAAGCCAGCCCCATACCCTAAGAGGAGGAGGTAAAGAACCGGTGGATATCAAACTGGATGAGGTGGTTTTCTTTCCTATTGTTGGCCCATGTGAAGGGATTTCCTTCTAGGTCCACATCATAAAGTCCATTAAGGAAAACAAAGCTGGACAAATCACCCATACTATCAATATAATCCATAATGCCTCCGCAATTTTCATAAGGGTACAATGGGGAGTTAAAATCCCCATCCGCTAGAAATTTAGAGTTTTGTAGGGGTAAGAAGGATGTTGTCAGCTCTTTCCAAACCTCTTTTCCCCCCTGACAAGTGTTAGGATCATAAATATTGAAATGGTGCCAAACAACCAACAAAGATGTAAAGGTAACTTCTAGGTGGTATTGAGAGAAGCTGAGTACATCCCCCCATACCTTAGAAAGATTCCAAAGGGTACAAATTTCTCCAGAAGCCTTGTGCACCTTAGAGTAAAAGAAATTGGACCCAGGTCAGACTCTTCCCACGAGAGCATCAAAATTCATATAAGACATTTTAACTTCTTGGATTGAGAGGATGTCTACACTATACTCACAAATATATTGTTTGATAGCTACTTGTTTATGGGGATGATTTAAACCCTAAATATTCCAAGAGAAGACAATCATTTCTTACCTTTTTTATTGACGTCTAGGGTTTTCTATCTTCCAGCAACAATTTTCATTGTTATGCTCCTTTGTCTTTTGACCCTATCTGACGGGTATCCCAGCTTTGTATCAACTCCTATATCATTTTTTTATTATTCCTTTTTTTCCTTTGTTGGGTTTACCAATCCATTTCCTTGCTCTTCTATGTAACTTTGGGCACTAGTGGGGTAGTGCAGGTCACTCTTGGGGATCTAGTTTCAATGGGACTAAGAACCACCTCCATCAGAGGGAAACCCTCAGATCTAGAAGGTGAATCCCATACTAGATTTTTGTCAATGACCTTGAGTTCTATATAATGAATATCCAAGACAAGACTAGTACAATGCTTAGTCTCTGATTCACTATTGGAATAAAATTCCCCATCAACCTCCAGTCCATTACCCATAGGTATTTCTCCATCTTCCAAACCAGTGATGATGGAATCAGCACCCACCAAAGGTGGGGGTTCCTCTTTCATGGTAGTCTTCTGAGCAACAACTTCCATAGCCTTTTTAGGAGGCAAGACTTCTGAAGCAATTTTCTTTAGTTTGAGATTTGGCATCTTAGGAGCCTTGTGGCCCTTCATTGTTTTCCATT
Source organism: Chamaecyparis obtusa (assembly GCA_027943335.1). NCBI lineage: Eukaryota > Viridiplantae > Streptophyta > Pinopsida > Cupressales > Cupressaceae > Chamaecyparis > Chamaecyparis obtusa. Next base: position 31,424 of record BSBK01006907.1, read on the forward strand.
TAGTGTTTTAGTTCTAGAAGAATAGGATGGAATTCTCATAGACTATGGCTTGGGTACATTTTCCCAGCTTAGATTTAAGAACCGCAAAATTTGGGAGAGTCTTGTTAATAGAAACATTAACACAGAAGCAGGCAAGGACTAGGTGGAACTTTGAGAGGGTTACTAGATCTACCAAGATGTAATGTCCAAAAGAGTTTGTAATCCATTTGAAAACATTTTCATCCTAGAACTCAAGGGGTAGCCTAGGTAGACGGACCTAGATAGGAGCCATCCTTCTTAGGTCAACTAAAGGGTCAAAACCTAGTTTCCATTTAACCAAGGTAAGAAGGTGCTTGCCATAGAGCCACGATCCTGAAAGTGAAAGGGATAGGTCCTTAGTCATCCTGAACCTGAAGAGGAATATGCCACTTGACATAGTAGAGAGAACCACACTACCCTTCAGCTTCCAGTGGTTTCCCACCCTTTTTTTAACCATATCAATGATGGGCCAGAAGTTGTAAAAGTGCCCAACCAAAGCCAAGTGACATTCTACCATTGTTTTATCCACAATAGAGTCAGGTAGAAATATCTGTGTGCCTTCTTCCGTGACGGTCGCCACACCTAATGTGGGATCTAAATCAGTAGTTTGGGTCTCAACCAACATGTCTTTCCAGTTAGCCTTGGGTCCAGAGAGGGGTAGGGAAACCAAAGTACCTACCATAGTAGCTTTGTCAAAGTCAGACAAAAGCAAGCTAGGAATAGAGATGGGTGGGTCTTTGGGAAGGATAGGGAGTTTCCCCCTAGAAACATCTACGATGGGAGAAATTCAAAAATTTGTTTGAGCACCAAGTTGTAGAGCATTTTTCAATCATATATCATTCATGACTCTATCAACTCTTTCTTCTGATGTTCTGTAAATATGATTTGTAATGAGATGTTATTTGGTAGTAACATTCAGCATACATATTGGATCAATGAGCACTCTTCAATAGAGCTTTCCTTTAATTTTCAAAATAATGTATAGGGATTCATAAGGTGTCTAAATAATTTCCTTTGAATTAAAGGTGATGTAAGGTTTATTCTAAGATTTTTATTTTGGTTTAGGTTTAGGTTTCTTAATAATGTTGACAATATTATTTTATCCCCACCACACATATTATCAACATCCATGTTCATAATTTTTCTAGGCTCAACAATATTGGTCAAATGAGAAGGTAAAGGATTGGTGGAGATTTGTAAGTTTTGGTTAGCGAGTGCTAGGATTTATTTCTTGTATCACTAACACCCTCCATGATTATGGTTTTGGAATCAATAAGGTCTTGGTTAAAAGATGTTTCAACCTAAAGAACATTTTAGTATCTTTATTAGTTTGAAGGTGATATTGGAAAAAGGCTTTAGGATCGTAAGAAGCTAGAAATGATTTGGAAGGATTGATAGGCTTGATAGGAGGAAGTTTAAAAAGATAAACATTAATCAATTTAATCTTGATATTATGTAAAGACTTACAAAGTGCAGTAAAAGTACAATGCTTAAATATTGATGATAAAAAGAGTCATAGTTGATGTTGTCGCTTCCACTCAAGTGTTTCAAAATTATTTTAAGAATTATTTATAATATTAATAAATCCTTTTTTTGGATTTTTCAACTTTTGGAATGATTTTGGAGTGGGATTATTCTAATCAAATAGAGCCAAAGATGTGGATTCTTCAAATTGGATCACTTAGACAAACAATTATGAAGCATTACACACAATTGGGTAAAGAATGTAAAGTCAAAAAATAATAAATTATCTCTAATTTTGTTTCTCAAGTTAGAGATGAAAATTATTTGAACATCACCATTAGGTATAGGGTAAATAATTTCAGCATGCAAATATTTATATCTACCAATAAAATTAGTCATTTTTACTTCAACTCCTTGTTTGGAACGAATCAAATTAGTCAATTTTGAAATTGTTGTATAAATGCATTAGCCAATTTTTTAAAAGAGCCAATAACATGTAATGAGACAAAGAACAATACCATTTCAAGGCCTTATCTCTAAATCTTCATGAAAAGAACTTAGCCATGAGTCTATGATCATTTGAGAAGTCACTACACAAGGCTTAAAATGTTTTCACATGAGTCAAAGAATCACCTTTCCATTATATAGATCTCTAATTGAGGAATTTCCAAGTATTGAGGGATGATGGTACAAATGATATCTTGGGAATGTTGGATAGCTATATCAAAAAATGGAATGTTTAATTTGGAGTGAATTATGGAAGCATATTATGGTTGTAAGGATGAGATTATTTTTCCTAGGTTATCGATGGTGGCTTTGGTGGATAGGTCATCATTGGACATGTTTGACTGTAAAGGAGGTGAAACATTATAGTAAATGGATAGAGTGTTAGACTATGAAAGTAGAACATTATGGTAAGTGGGTAAGGGAGATGGTTAAGAAATACATTCCAAGACTCATGAAATGAGGTATATAGGAGTTGTAATTGATAGGTATTCCTCCAAGACTAACATGTGTAGGATTAGTGCTTTGTGTAGATGTAGTCATTATAGGTGGTTTAAAAGTAGGTAGATTGGGCAATGATGTTGGTATGGTAATAAGATTATCAACATAATTGGTAGGATTAGAGAAGTTAAAATCTTTGGAAAAACTTTTGAAAGGCATGATATTATTATTAACAATATGAGATATGTCACACAATACATCCACATCCTGTTCATTTCTTTGAATTATTCTCTTCACTCCTTCAATTAGGGGGATTGCCTCACTATTCGACTATTACTGACCCATCCATTGTCCAAGATTTTCCAAGTCATTGGAAATATTTCCTAATTGGTGAGGAGATACCTTTGTTAATGATTTATCTTCATCATGAGAAGTGTGTGAAGAATGGTTCTCCACAATATTAGGTATGTCATATGTAAGCAAAGACATTTCCCCCAAATTCTTATGGAAATGCTAGTTGACTCAGGATCTATACCCTTAGTATTGAAACTTTAAGAATCCATAAGAATGTAGCTTTTTATCATGAAGATATTAGATGTAGGACTCAAGGTCATAAAATCATACACAAAGCTAGATATGAAAGTGATGTTTAAACATTGTAAAAATAAAAATTGATCATTTAAACATTACATAAATGAAGCACAGTTGTAATTTTGAATAGACTAAGATATCTAAATGCATAAAATGAAATAATTAAAAATATAGATCACATATGAAAATGAAAAAGTAGAATTCAATATAAGAAACATCAAGCTCACCAAAATACAATGTGGTGAAACAAGGTTTGCTAGCCTGTACATGCAAACTAGGGATCTTAGACCTATTTCAGCGTACATTGAAAAATGAATGATCCACGTGGCTCAAGATATTTGGGAACAAAGTGGATTCAATAGTCCTTCAAGGGGAAGTTGAAAATGTAGTTGCAAATGTGAAATTAGCATGTAAAAGATAAGGGAAAAATATGGTACAAGAATATAGTTTTCATCATATACATTAGTACAAAGATCATAAATGCTAACTTTAATTGTAGATCTAAAGAATATGAATGGAGAGGTACTTGATAATAAAATCTATGAAAAAATATAATGGACGACGTGAGAAGGGTAGCCTTGTCCTAGACAATGGTAGGTAACGCAACCTTGTCCCAAATTTTTCAAATTTGTGAAAAAGGATTTAGTTGGGGAAACATTGATTACAATTTGGTTAGTTAACTATATTTATGGTTCCATGTCTTATTGCCTTATGTTGTGGTGACCTAGATGATGTCATATAGGTTTTTTGTGTGTTCATGAGTATTTATTATTTGAAAATGTAGTTTACAAGAGTGCTTCAGAATAATATCAAATTCCATTAGGCTTCATTTGATGCTTCTGATACCTACTTTGCGCACATCCCCCATATTTCCTATCATAAATTTATCTTATTCAGAATTATGAACAAAATCTACAACTTAAATTGCAATTATATATTGTTCTTTGTTATTATAGTAGTGTTGATGTTGAGGTACTCATTTGTGATAGTGATAAATAACTTTATATAAATTGTAGAAGACACGAATGATAAAAATAGATGTTGTAGAAAGAATCTTGAGATCATATTGGCTCAAATGTTTAAAAAAAAAAAGCATGTATATTTAATTATCCTAGCTTAGATATTTTATATAATGTAATTATATATTAAATATGTCTCAATCATGGCTATGGGTATTTTCTTAGTGAGACCATTAATCTAACTCATTAATATGTCTTCTTCCTTAATGATTTCTTCTTTCTCAATATATTGGAATATTATGAATTCTGTAACCGGTGTTGTCATTGAACACTAATTTGTTTTTTATATTATCTAGGATTAATAGGGACATGAGCTAAGTTCACCTATGAAATTACTTAGTGTCATGATAGTTTGTTGAAAGATATGTATTATTATAAAAAAAAAGTATAACAATTATATGATTTTTTCTAAATATGATTTACAAATTTGTTGTCATGTGACATAAATATTGTGACAATTTATCTTTACAATTAGCTTTAGATTACCAATAGTTTATAATTGATGTACCGAAATTCACTACACCCAATTCACCATTAACATTTAGAAAATAAATAAAAAGCACTACAAATAGAAAGAGCTCAAGAAATGAGATTAATAAGTTTCTTTCATTCTTCTTTTCCCAAAAAACTCGTACAATTGAAATATTGAATCCTTGCATCTTCTTTAAAATTCCATGATAAATCTAACTTAATATTTTCTAATTATCAACCTTCTAAAATAATTACATGCAACTTGAGAACATCTCAAGAAATTACTAATAACTTAAAAAAACCTTTCTAATCTCCTATCAAAAAAAAATTAAATTAAAATTTTAAAAAACACTAAAATATCAAAAGCCACTAAATCTCAAAATTTGCTAATTTATTTTGAGAACATATAAAAAAATATTAAAACCTAAAAAAAACACTAAAATCTTAAAAAGCCACTACAAGCTCCCACATCATTAATAATTCAACCTCCCCCTTGAAATTATTTGTACCACTAAGATTAGAACTTTCTTTAGTTTGCAAAAGAATTTGTGCAATGTATTAAAAAAAAATCTCATCTAAAAAATTATCTTACTAGTAATTCATTTAAAAACAAAGTTACCATTCATTTGAAATTTCTCTCATTGATTTTGATTTTTTATCACTAAAAGTGTTTATATAATGTCCAGAATAGATACTGGAATGTTTTGATTGTAATCATTTCTAGATTATAGTGAAAAATACTTCCCAACTAGCTATATTTTACTCCCTTAAACATCCCTATCTACATTGAATATGGTCTTATTGACCCACTTCACATCAATGGCAATGTCTTCTTTAATGAGTTTTAAAAGATCTCAAAGATTATTCTTCCAACTATAATTAATTTTCTCGTCTAGGTATTTCAATCTAATTTTATTTTCAATTATTTATTTAAAATATGAAGGATCAATTTTAAAATAATATTAAATCACTACGAATAAATCATCATTTTTATTTCCTTCAAATCTTTTACAAGTAGCCATCAAATTTACTGCCTTCTAAGAATTTAATATTGATGTTATAGTAAGAAATATGAGGCATTGCTAGTGAAAGAACTTGAAGAAGTTGAGGTTCTTGTATGAGCTAACACTTTTCTTAAATAACATGCTGACATATATTTGGAGCAGTCACCTATAGGATAGCTATTTATGTGGTAGAAGACATTATTGTGACAATGTTTTCAGGAAAACACATAGAGTGGGATGAGTTACTCTCACTACATTTTTATATGATATTTCACTTAGTTTTAATGTATCACTATCATAATAGTTGTATATTTCAATACTACCATCTCATGCTTCTACATTAAACTCACCATTTCAAAAACTTTACTTTCATTGTGCTTGCATTCTATAATTTATATATTTTCTCTACTCATTATGCCTAGTGACAATCAATATTTATCAATTATAATCTATATTATATAATATCCATTATGATAAATTAATGTTCATTGTTTCCAAGTAACCTTAGATTAATTGAAAACCAAGAACTTATGATTTTACACATCTCTATCTCGACTAGTTTATAAGCCACTAAAGAACTACATGTTGAATCCCAAATTATAAAGCCAAATTATAAAGATAAGTCTAGTGAATGAATATAAATTACGAAGTCATAAGGAGATTATAAAGAAGAATTCTTGGGATGACGTTTGCAAGAATGCTGCAGAATAATATCAAATTCCATTCGGCTGCATTTGATGCTTCTGACACCTAGTCTGCGGACAACCCCCATATAACCTATCATAATTTTATCTTATTCAGAATTATGAACAAAATCTACCACTTAAATTGCAATTATATATTGTTCTCTGTTATTAAGCCGATAGGCTTACTCTTGGGGAGATGCCCATCGGGATTTTCAGACAATCCGGCAGTCTTACGCCGGGAAAGTCACGGAATGGAAACCATGCTGTCCAGAAAGCGGTGGAAACATCCCCCTTCACAGAAAAGTTAGTGGTATCTAGTTCCACAATGGCGATTTCTTCAATATTTAATGCTAAAATAGTTTCATAATTTCAGTTAATACTGCCTACTTTTATGTTGAGTTGGATCCAAATTTCAATGCTCCAGATGGCTCAAATATTAAAGAGTAGGGACGTCGTGGCAGATGCAAGTGCACATGTACGTGTAGCGGCCAACTATTTACGAGTAGCGACCATGTGGAAGATGCAAGGCACGTGTATATGTAGTGGTTCTTCATATTATTCTGTATTTCCCATGCTAAATTTGTAACATTTGCGCTTGATTTTTTATTCATAGTAGTAATAGGAAGCACAGTTGCAATTAGGAAAAAATTGCAGGGGCCTCAAGCCAGTAGCAATGCAAATACCGTGAGTGATTTAATCAGATAAATTTGTAGAATTGAATGAAAACTAATTTCTACTCTGAACTTATATCTGCGTGTATTCATCATTCACCATCTTTAAATCCCCGAATTCATCCTGCCTGATTTCATGATCAGCACTGAAGTGGTTCTGTTTGGATACCTTTGTCTTTGCCTTGCAGTTGAAATCTTTAAGATACTTGATCTCCTTTCCAAGCTCTCTGACATAATTTATTATCTCTATGACAATAGAGGCCTTGTCTTTCTGCAAACTCAGACATACAAACATTAGAACATCGAACTTTTCAGAAACTGAACCAAAATGGGTGTAAGTACAAAAATTGTGGGTAGATAAGGAAATATAATGGGTATTCTTAAACAGTGTGAAAGGAAATATAATGGGTATTCGTAAACATTGTGAAATGAAATTTTGTACCAGAGGCATTGAGTTTTCACAGTCTATGTTAATATGCTTGAGGTTTTTGGATATTAATTGTGTTATTTTGAATCTACATTGCAGATTATATTTCATGATCTACAGTGGCCTTGGATGTTAGGAGAGTTTGTAAAGGAAGTGCTTCATTTCCTCCTAGGCTATCCCAGCATAGCCCTCCAACCTAGATACTTCCTAGCAAATATTATCTCTCACGATGACAGATGATGGCTCAAACACTATGGATAGAGACAAGAATGTTCAATAAGGTCTTCTTCCAATCTTCACCAGCACAGGCTTTCAGAGTTTTAGTTCTTCCTTCATTGCTAGGAGAAATTCTGGTGCACACATAATGTTCTAAAAGATGCTTCAGGTTGCGGTGCCCTAACTGTGTGATTATGCTCACCACGCAACATATTTCTTTTTCCCATGTCGATGCTTGAGAATTTCAAGGAATCAATGGCATTAGAATATAAAAGAAGCGCTATTGCCTATAATTTGATAGGGTTGTTGTGCGCTGGTGGGTGGAATATGGAAGAGGGAGACGTCCGGGGTGAGGGTTGCCGATTATAGCACACATTCGTGTAAGCGGTTTTCCGACGGTTCCTAGGGGACGATCAAAGTTCATATGCTTCTGTGGCGTAATAACTGCAATTTACCTCTTATTCTTTACAATTCAATTATTTTTTCCCCTTCTCATTTTAAGCGAAATTTTGGTGCTTATTTGAAATAGTAACAAGGCTATTATCTTGCATGTGTTTTGTAGTGAAAATTGTTTGTAGGTGGACAATTGCTATGGGAGCACACGTGAGAATATTGAGGAGCTCGTTATTCAATTTCATTCCATTATTCAGGTATGCAAATAATTTCTCAAATTTCTCCTTCTCTTCAGTCCACAAATTGCTGTTCTAACTTAATCTCAGGCGCAAATTTATTTTTTAATGAAGTTGTTATTAATTTTTATGGAAGTTAGATTTAGATTTATTGATAAGATTCTTGTGCTTTTTAGACCAATGTTTCCTTTTTCTTCGTAGCAACGGAATGCTTTTGCGGTAGGAGGCTTTTTTCTTGCCACCTTCCTGAAATCATTGGATTACTCCATGTATTTTCATTGAGTTGGAGTCTATTATATAGTCTTGTCTGGTCATACAAATCTTACTGTTTATCTGTGTCTTGATCTTTGAAAGTAATGATCGGCATCTAGGAAGCATTGCAAAGGGACTCCACTTGATGTGTCTTTTATGGAATTCTATCGTAGTGGGAATTCCTTTTTCTTGCTCAGAACCTGATCCCACTAATCCCTGCAATTATTCCTGCCAGACCGATGAAAATTCTTGAATATTTTGCATGCATCTTTGCATAGAGGATTTTGATGAGTGTTGTGCAAATTGCGACATAATAATTAGGAAGTACATATCTTTTATGTCCATATACATATTATTTGGTGACGAGAAAAAGTTCTAAATATCTCTGGTTTTGTTCTGTTCAATTTCATAAAACATCATCAATCTAGAGTTAATATTAACATGAGAGTAAATTTGCCTGAGATAAATCCTTAGGTTGATATTTTATTTTCTTCCGATTTCACTTAGTGGTTTTAAGTTTTTCCAAGTACGAATTTTATCTTTTCCTTTTATAATAAAATATTGTAATATAAAATAAAATATTGTAATATAAAATAGAGGATTTTAGTTTTAAATAGGGAATGAGAGTGGACAATTTCTTCCACACTTTATTTTGACATTATATGTTTTGCATAGTGATGGAAAGGGAAGAACCATTGTTTTGCCTTTATTGAAAATGAATTTATTGTAATATAAACAGATAGGAAATCAATCGCCTGATATTTATATGCACACTCAGATTTAAGAGAGAACTTTTTATACCAAGAGAAACACAAATGATGTAGATCCACCCAGGTATGCTTATTTCCAGATGACAAAGTGGGGTTGATGAAACTAACAGATGTATACAGTGTAAATGGTATTAAAAGTCTTAAATTAATTATAATATTTAGTCAAATAACTAATCAACGAATCAAAGCTCTAACAAACAAGATCACAGTGCACCTATTAAGTGGGAATCCCGCCTGCTTGTTCCAATTACCCGGGATGTCTTACCCTGTAAAATGAGGAAAATGGTGCCGAGAAAGTCTTACACCAAAGCAGAAATGGTACTCGGGAGTAGTGCCTCTGTCAAATAGCGTGAGGTGGAAGGGGTTCTAATATATTGGTCGAGAGCTCCATAGAAGGCAAACTTCATACACATTATTTTCATCGAGCATCCACACATATTTCATCGTGCCTTAATCTCACCTTAAATATAAGCTCTATCTTTTATCAGATAGTTATAAGGAAGTAATTTATTCCAAATAGTTATCACCAAATCATCTTCCATTGGGCATTGTTGAAACTTAATAATCAATATAAAGAACAATGATTGTTCAAATTAAAAAACAAAAAAGAATTACAAAGAATAATAGTGATGATAGATTGATTACCTTGTACACTCCATTTATTCTACTCTACATCTTTACCCCTTTATTTTTCTATTAATATAAACATATTAAAAAATTTATATGAAAGATAATACCAAAAAAACTTCCTTCGAAAAAAATATTAAAAAATCTACTTTAAATGAACCATTCATTTTTTCCCTAATGGTGAGTTTTATATGGGGAAGCATATAAGGAGTTTCAACATATTTAAAAACAAAATAGGAACAATAGATCATGTCATTAGAATTCCTCAAGGAGATCTCATTGCATGGATAAGAGTACAAATATTTATTTATGTTAATATTAGTAATATTTGAATTGTCTTCCTAATTTTTATTTTTTTATGAATAATAATGAAACTTAAGAGAGGGGTGGAGGGGAGAGAGATGTCCAAGGAATGAGAGAAAGGGTGATAGAAAAAGCCAAATAGAGATAATAAGTAAGGAATGAGAGAAAGGGTGATAGAAAAAGCCAAATAGAGATAATAAGTAATGTAGAGAGAGAAGTAGAGAAGGGCAGTTATATAGCAGTGGAAGGATAGAGGCAAACAAATGTATGGATACACATAAGGGTTTATGAAGAATGTAGAGAGAGAAGTAGAGAAGGGGAGTTATATAGTAGTGGAAGGATAGAGGCAAACAGATGTATGGATAAGTGTATCCATACACATAAGGGATTAGGAAGACAAGGATGGAGAGGGGGGGTTATATAGCAGTGGAAGGATAGAGGCAAAAAAATGTATGGATACACATAAGGGTTTATGAAGAATGTAGAGAGAGAAGTAGAGAAGGGGAGTTATATAGTAGTGGAAGGATAGAGGCAAACAAATGTATGGATACACATAAGGGTTTATGAAGAATGTAGAGAGAGAAGTAGAGAAGGGGAGTTATATAGTAGTGGAAGGATAGAGGCAAACAGATGTATGGATAAGTGTATCCATACACATAAGGGATTAGGAAGAGATGTATGGATAAGTGTATCCATACACATAAGGGATTAGGAAGACAAGGATGGAGAGGGGGGGTTTAGAAGGATAGGTAAAGATAGAGATGTGTGAAGATCATGAGATATATATATGGGGACACATATATAAATGGGGACACATATACAAGGGGTTCTAATATATTCTAAAAATAAAACATGAACAATAGATCATCTCATCAGAACTCTTCAAAACAATAAAACATGAACAATAGATCATCTCATCAGAATTCCTCAGAACTCCTCAAGGAGATGTCCTTGCATGGCTAAGAGTATTTATATTTGTGGTAATAATTTTATAGATATTTATTTTATGTTAATATTAGTAATATCTGAATTGTCTTCTTAATTTTTATTTTTTTATGAATAATTATGAGAGAGAGGGGTCCAAGGAATGAGAGAAAGAGTGATAGAAAGATGAAAATACAGATAAGAAGTGATTTAGAGAGAGAAGTAGGGAAGGGGAGTTATATAGCAGTGTAAATTTATATACACATAAAGGTCTAGGAAGACAAGGATGGAGAGAGAGGGTGGTGGGGTTTAGAGGGATAGGTAAAGATAGAGAGGTATGCAAATAAAAAAGGAGATATGGATAGGAAGAGATAAAAAAAAATATAAAGATGTATAGTAAGATGGAGAGGAAGAGATAGAGATGATGAGATATAACCAATTTTGATTTATTGATTTTGAAAAGATAGGCTGTTCATTTCATATAGGAAATGAACTTTAGAGGGATAGGGAGATAAGGGGAGAGGGGGGGAGTGAGTAAGATTAATAGGAGAGAGAGACAGAGACAGAAGAAATTATCCTGCCAAATGTTTTACTATATACAAAAAATGTTATGAGAAAAATTTCTACATTAGCAATACAATGACATCATTTAATATATATATGTAACACTATCGGCGTAACCCTTTCCAACTTCATTATCCTGACTCGATCATTGGAGGGCCCTATCTTTCTATAGTGGCTCTCCCATGCTATTATTGATCTCTACACAAAGCCAAAATCTCCTTGTTATACATAGAATGAGATTTTATCAATGACCATTTCTTTTGCTCTTTATAAATCCGATGGAAGTATAATACACTTAAAATTTTATTGCAGTTATATGCATTACACTCTCGTGACTAAAAAATTAATTGATTCTCTGGCCTATGTTTGATGGAGGAATTTTCACAAGTGTTGTGTAGCTTAACGTTTTACATTTGGTGGAGATTTAAGACCCTCATTTATAAATGTCATCGCTACCGACGTAGAACATGCATGTATGTAAATCCTATTCCCAATAGTATTTGTTTATATGTGCAGATAGAAAGCATATTGAACATGAGTATCATCATAGGTACAAATATAGCATATGTAAAAATGTTTTTAGAAAAACTTTATTTACTTAACAATTCTAGGTGGTTTGTCTCTTTAGGTGAAGGGATATCAGATATCTGTAAAGCTTTTTGCTCTGTACAAGAAGATTAACTAAAATTTGGCCCTTTATGATCCATAAGCTATTAAATAAACCAATCCCGTGTAAAGAAACTAGCGCTTATTTTTGTGCCAAAGAACATCATTTATAACCTAGGGTAATATCTACGCTATATGCACAACTGCTTATAAAATTTATGCTTATAAAATTTTGTGACAGAGCGGCTTAGTAACAAACTATTTCGCAGTAGCCATGTTATTGTTCTAAATTGTTTTAAATAAAAAAAATTTTAAAATTGCCTATATTAGCAGAAAATTGTTGTCACCATACACGTTAGAAAATGTTAGCTCCATTGGTGAAGGAAACAATAACAACTCTAGGCCCCTTATATCCGTTTAGGAAAGTGAACAAAAATGTGTATTGAAGTTGCATTCTTGCCATCATCTTTTCCTATCTCAATATATTTGAAAGTCCTCTTCTTAGAAATGCCTCCCTTATTTAGTGCAAATCTCATAGTTTGTTGATTTATTACCAGAAATCATTAGGTTCTCCAAGTTGAGTGAGTAATATTATGCCACTTTTGGATCATTGCAGGGAGCATCATTTAAACTTTGAGCCTTTCTTTTCTCAAAAAGAGGAAATGACTTTTGAAAAAGACTATGAAAAAATGGCAGAAGATGGAACATGGGAAGACCATTGTGAGATTTATGTAGCCTCCATCATGACACACACTAATATTCATGTGCACCACTTTAAGGGCCAGGTATCCTAGATCTACAATTTTGATAGCGCAGTTATTTTCACACTTCATCTCTCATATCATGGTAAAAATAAAAAACTTGCGGAGAAGACAACTTTTTCAAAAGGAAGGATGAACCTTTGCAAAGGAAAAGTCTAACAGGGTGTATTCCATGGGTACGAAGGAAGAAAAAATAATAAAGATGAAGTTAACCAAACTTTCTACATCAATAGTACAATGACATCATTTAATATATACAACACTATCGGCGTAACCCTTGCACCCTTCAAAGGTGCAAGTGCTAGTTATAGTAGTGTTGATGTTGAGGTTGTCATTTTTTACAGTGATAAATAACTTAATAAAAATTGTAGTAGATATGAATGATTAAACTTGATGTTGTAGAAAGAATCCTGAGATCATATTGGCTCAAATGTCTCAAAAATAATGGCATGTAAACTTCATTATGCCAACTCGGTTATTTTATTTAATATGATTATATATTTATGTGTTAATCATGGCTATGGGTATTCTCTTAGTGAGAATGTTAATGTAACTCATTAATATGTCTTCTTCCTTAATGATTTCTTCTTTCTCAATATATTAGAATATTATGAATTATGTAACCAGTCTTGTCATTGAACACTAGTTTTTGATTTATATTAAGTAGGATTAATAGGGACATGAGCTAAGTTCATCTATGAAATTATTTAGTGTCATGTTAGTTTGTTCAAAGATACTTATAATTATGAAAAGCATATCAATTATGTGATTTTCTCTAAATATGATTTATAAATCTATTGTTACGTGACATAAATATTGTGACAGTTTATTTTTTAATTAGCTTTAGATTACCAATAGTTTATAATAATTCAACCTTCCCCTTGAACTTAGTTGTTCCACTAAGATTAGAGCTTTCTTTAGTTTGCAAAAGAATTTCTTCAATGTATTAAAAAAATCACATCTCTAAAATTCTCCTAAAAATAATTCATTTAAAAATAGAGTTACCATTCATTTCAAATATTTCCAATTTATTTTCATTTCTTATCACTAAAAATATTTATATAATATCCATTATAGACACTAGAATATAGTTCTCATTGTAATCATTTCTAGATTATAGTGAAAAATACTTCCAAGCAAGCTATGCTTTATTCTTGTAAACATCCCTATCTATATTGAATACGGTCTTATTGACCCACTTCATAGATCAATTACAACATCTTCTTTAAAGAATTTTAAAAGATCCCAAATATTATTCTTCCAACTATAAATAATTTTCTCATCTAGGTATTTCAATTATTTATTTAAAATATGAGGGATCAATTTTATAAATAATATAAAATCACTACGAATAAGTCATCATTTTTATTTCCTTAAATTCTATTACAATTAGCCATCAAACTTATTGGCTTATAAGAATTTAATAGTGATGCTATAATAAGATATATGAGGCCTTGATAGTGAAAGAACTTGAAGAAGTTGAGGTTCTTGTATGACCTAACACTTTTCTTAAATAGCATGTTGAAATATATTTGAAGTTGTCACCTATAGAATAGTTATTTATGTGGTAGAAGACATTAATGTGGCAATGTTTTGAGGAAAAAGGTTGCCACTTCTAGAAGGTATTGGACAATAGAGAAAGCACATGGAGTAGGATGACCTATTCAGGGTAGATTTTTATTTGATGATATGACTTAGTTGTAATGTATCACTATCATGATAGTTGTATATTTCAATACTGCAATCTCATTCTTCTATATTAAACTCATCATCTCAAAAAAAATTAATTTCATTGTGTTTTCATTTTATAATTTATATATTTCTCTCTACTCATTATACCTAGTGACAATCAATATTTATTGATTATATTCATTATTATATGATATCCATTGTGATAAATTAATTCTCATGATTTCCTGGTAATCTAGGGTCTCCCAACCTTAGATTAATTGGAAACCAATAACATATCATTTGACATGTCTTTGTATCCTCTAGTTTATAAGCCACTAAAGACCTACACGTTGAAGCTCAAATTATAAAGCCAAATTTTGAATTCCTTATAAAATACCAAATTTATTAATAGGGAAACAAAATTTGCTACCGAAATTTCACTTTTTAACATGGAATGGAAATTATCATTTTTTATGACGGTTGGGTGATCAATGGGTTGTCATAATTATTACAACGAAAAATGCTTTCAATATGCCAAACTAAACTTAAAAAATACATCTCCACAAACAAACAATTATGAAATTAATATTTATTTACCCAAATTATGTAATTCATATTTGGAAATATAAATATTAAATAAATAATATTTTTTAATGTGTTCTAAAACCCAATTTTTGAACATTGAGAATTTACTAATTTTACTAATTATTATTTTTAGAAAAAGGTACATGGTAAGTCCTCCCTTCTCAAATTTTTTTTGTCCTCAAGAACTTTCAATCATGATTCTTAGCTCCTGACGTTGAAGTGAATTTCCATGATAAAATACATGTCAAACCTTTATCTTGTCCTTTCATGGTGTAGTATTTCTTGTCAATAAACAATATGAAAACTTGAAGATGTAGATTCTTTTGTATCATTTCCATGAATCAAGCAATAATATCTACAAAATTTGATTTGTTTAATGTTTAAATATCTTATGTATTATTTCTTATACTCCAAATTATCTACATCCTCCCACAAAGATTTGCCAAATGTTGTTTCATCCATCTTCCTTCACAACATTATGAAAACTCTTTGAACAATGAATTTGAGTTGAGTAATATTGATGCAATAATCACCAACATATTAATAACTTACCAATTCTATAAATTGGTATTGATATGTATTGCACATTAATTATCCATAAATCTCATTCCTTCCACAACCTTTTGTCCCAAATGTATACATTTACTAGCACTTGACAATTTGCACAAGTAAAACTTGAAACTAATTATTATAAGATAAATATGAGTTTTAAACTCAAATAATTATTTATGACCATAGATACATCATTCCCAGTATCAATTATACAACTAATAAAAATCGTCTCTCTTACCTTTGAGTTTTGAGGTGTACCTTGATAGAAACCATACTAGTTGTTTCAAAATTTGCTTCAATTTTAAAGATGTTAGAAAACTTCAATACCATATATAAAATAGGAATAATATGGTTAATAATCAGAAATTAACATCATGTAATGGTAAAAAATACTCCACCCAATTCTCAATATTGAATACGCATGTTCAATACTTCATTTTGATGGAAGTTTTTGTGCTCTCTAAATTCATCCATTAGTTTGTAATGATAACCCAAAAAAATTTGCAATATGATAGTTCTTATGTTATAAAAATTATTTCCATGATTGATAGGTCTCCCTTCTTGAAGATCTCCCTAGATAATTTATCTCTTATGACCATGTAAGTCACAAAATGTCTTGAGATTCTAGCACCATCATTGGGTAGCTTGTAGCATAAACCATTGAGGCCTTTCATAATGATTAAAAAAATATAATTTTGTTATCATAATGGACTATAAAAATAGACCATGAAACCATAATAACAAGAATTGCATATTTTAAAATAACCACTACTTTAGTGTTAAAAAATACATTACTACCAATGAACTACAACTAGTTGAATACCTGAATGACTTGAAGATCAGTGATTAGAGATCAACAAGATACTGAAATGATATGTAAGATAATTAAATCAGTCATTATGTTGTCATTAATGTCAACTGGTTTTGAAAATACTTATCTTGTTAGTTGCAAACATCTCTAAACATCTGTTGAAGAGAGAAAAGATGAAGAACTAAGATATCTACATGCAAAAACATGGATATGACAAATGAGGATAAGGAGTACTTTGGGAAACTCATTGATGAGTCTATGACTTCATATTGTTGAGTTGATTATGTTTCATTAATCTATTATGAAGAAGGAAGCAAAATTGTACAAGACAATGTGGTCGGTAAATGAAGATTTCTGTATACACCAAGTCAGTGTTTTGTATATCAAGCATCAGTATTAACCAAGCTAGTATTTACCAACTTATTTCTTTGTTAACCGAGTATGGATGAAATTATTCAATGATTAGCTTAGCCGACAGAAAATGATGAGCTAGAAATTGTTATGATTTCAAGTTTAAGGATAAAGTTTGTTATGAGATCCATGGATGACAAAATTTGGAGAATATCTAAAGGATGAAATTGAAACATGTTATTGACACATATGCCAAGGAAGGTTTAAGAGGCAAAATCAAGGAAGAAGATTAAGTGGAAAAATCTGATGATCGATATGAAAATGGTTTAAATTTATCTATATAAGAGATATGAGTTTCTTTATTGAAACATGTTGGAAGATAGAAGACTACAAATATTTTGTGTGAATACTTATTGATGCATGCCTGATCAGACTGGTTGAAGGAGAACCAAACTACAGAAGATTACTGAGCATCAGAGAACTATTACCAAGTGAAAGTAAGTTGAGGAAGTGAATTGAATTATTGATCAAAGGATTTGTATGGGCTTAGAATAGATCTGAACATCTACAATTGAGTTGTATAGGAATCAGATCATTATTGTTTCAGTTTAACCATTGATTCATAAAATCTCCTAATGAAGTGGACTTAACCGTCTTATGTTATGCCCTATGTCATTCAAGGAATGTAAATTGTTATGTTATTGACCCCATAGTGAATGCTAGTCAAAAGTTAATTGTTAGTCTTAAATCCTTTAACAAGATCACACCTAACAGTGTGTATTGTAACCTTTAACAGGGTTGGCTCTTCACTGAGCTCACTTCAGAAGAGTGAAATTATTTTGGGTTACCAATCCCAGGTGGTTTTTCCCTTTCCAAGGTTTCCACGTTAAATCATTGTGTTATGTGTTATGTGTTATCTATGATTATTTTTTATTATCATACTTACATACTGCATATTTTATTTGGTCGATAATTTTAGTGAGTTAATTAACTAGTAATCGGTAAAGGCACAGACAGTATAATAATTGATGTTACCGAGCTACAAAATTTGTTGAGATTGTTTTGTGAGTTGCATCTTTGTATTTGGGATTGTAGGATAATTGATCTAACTGATTCACCCCATTCTCAGTTATTCTAACAACTACAACATTCAATATTGATATCATAATTAACCTCAACCTGTGAGCATTCATTTCCATCATCATGGATTGATCCATGATATCCTAGATATGGTAGCATACTAATAAAAAAAGAAACATTCATTCTATTATATTGTTGGTAGCCTCATTTCAAACAACAACTCACTCTAACAAAAGATATTGTACTCTCTTGAGAAATTCTTTTCCAAACCTTTTTATTTAATTCCATCAAATTTCTTGAGTTTCCATCTCATTTTAGTTCCTTTAAAAACTTATTGTCTTGCACTCTTCTATATGCTTTGAACACATGTGACTTGGATCCTATTAGTAAAGTCAATGTTGTATGTTGGTAATATTTTTGGTATATTACTTTTTTGTATACACCTAAAACTATTTCTAAAATCTCTAAAATACCTACACAAGACTTTAAACACAACATTATTAATATATACGAACCCAAAATTTATTATGTAGCTCTCCTTCAATTGGAATGTTGAATTATTTGAGGTAAGAATTTTAACCTTCTATACTCCTTAAAAATAGATATCAAAGTCCTCCAAGTTGTTGATTTGGAAGTAGTGGAATGATAGAATGAGCCTCACTAGAGAATAATGTAGAATGCATATTCTTTATGAAAAAAAATCTTTCTTCTATACAATCAACCTTTTTCACATGGTTTTCAAAAAATAAATTCATTAAAATCAGAAAAATACTATTGGTATTTAACAATCACAAAATTTACAAACTTGAGTAGCAATAATTGATGTGTATTTAGTGAAATGTGTGAATAGCAAGGTATGGACAAAAAACTCTACATAACTATTCATAAATTGTAAAATGTTATTTTTCATGATTGGTATTCTCATTATACTAAAGGTAGTACTACCCATGAATTTGATCCTATCAATTTGTATGTAGGTGTACAATATTTCAATCAACCCAATATAGATATATCTTTCCTCAAGGGTGAACTCAAACTCTTTGGGTTTATAAATTTTAAACAACTCACCAAAAGAATTTAGTCATTCCATATTCATAATCATATTTGATCCATTATTTAACTTAGAATGTAAAAATTTCATATCTCCATGTGTAAATTAAAAAGATAGTGTACATAAAGCCTCAATATGAATCGAAATAAAATTATTACATTTCAAAACTTTTTTCATCTCAACATCTTTCTCTTGTAAAAATCATGTGATTTTTCTTTCTTTCAACATAGCTCAGTATTCAACAATGAGGTGTTTCCCAATATTTTCATTTTGACATATCAGAATTGTAGTACTAGGATCCAATATATAAAAATCACCTTGAATTTAAAACAAATGATTTTCATGCAAAATATTAAAAATTGAAAATCTTACACTTATTAATTGTATCCCATATGCAAAAATAATCTTGACTTGATCTTAATGGGCCCACATGCTTTATGTTGTAAATTGTATCTTTTATCTTACTTTACTCTGTAACATGATTCCTTTCACAAAAATAATTTTGCAAAGGAATAGGTAGATGAAATAATTCTAATTTTTGAGATTTTTTGCATACCTTAGACAAGGAATTGTGAATTTGCCCCCTTTAAGGTACTAAAACTTTGAAATATGTCACCATGATTTTGTTGTGTTATTCTAATGGTACGAGCAATGTGCTCATCCATTTTTCCAATGAGAGGTAAATTTGAGATAAAATCAGGAAATTCATTCTTGTGACTCAAAGATTCCCACTTAGAGTTGTCCCAAACATCCTCCTAAATTTTAATAACAAGCTCTTCCACTAGAAATTTTGAGAGGATAATATGATAATCTCCCTATTTCATTTTTTTCTGAAAATTAGTTGTTCCATATTTAACTTAAACAACATTAGTTTGAAATATTTTATTATAAAATTGGAAAGATATCTTCAATAAATGGATTTTAACCTTCAATTTTCTAGGTACAATTCTCTTGTTCTTCGTCCATAATCATGTCAATGATGTCCTCTGTCTATTATTTTATTTTGTTTTTTTGATTCTCAATAGTTGTATCCTTGTCAAATTTATATTCTTCCTTTCTTCTTCTCACAAATTACTCATAAAATAGTGCTTCAAATCTTCCCTCTAATAGGTACAAGCTCAAAAGTTCTAGAAACCTCTCCTTCTTGAGGTATTTTCCTTAAAATTCTAAAAAAATTTAAAATGTATGGGTGACCTAAAACATTGTAGGTTTCATTAAATCATTTAATGTTTTAAAATTAGAATATATTTTTCTCAACTCTTAAACAAATATTTGTATATACTTCCCATATTCAAAACAATATGACCTTACAAGCTTGAAAGTTCTTGCTTTTAAAGATGACTATGTGTATACCCACATAATCCTAGAATCAAGGATTTAATATTGTATTGTAATGTCAATTGTGATTAATTGATATTAGACTTAAAAAATTATTATTATTTTATATTAAATATATAAATTATTTTTCAGAACAAACTAATTTAAAAAATATTTCATCATATAGTGTAATTGTAGATAGTGATAAACAACCCATTTTTGTAATTAACTTCACAAACTAGATGATTATGTTCATTTACAGATCTATAATGGAAAATGAAAGATTTTAATTGAAATTTCTCTTCAATATCAAACCAAATAGAATATTCTGTAACTTTACTAGAAATAGTGAGAAAAATAAAACAAGACCACACTACAGACTACACCAGTTTATAGAAAAAATGAACTTATTGAAAAAATACTTGAAAATATTGATGAAATTTGCAAATACCATGGTGTCAAATCTTCCATGAGCTTTTAAAACCTTAAAATACTATAAAAATGAAATTATATCTTTGAACTCTTGCTCGAAACCCTTATAGAACTCTCCAAAATTGAAAAGTATGACTTGGCACCTAGAACTAGGGTATGGAGTAGCCCAAAATACAAATCCCACATCCAATAACGTCAAACTATCATAAAAAATATGAACTAATAATTAAATCATTTCAAACTACAAAAAATTATTTGCAAACTAAAATAGTGAAACTACAAATAAATATCCAACTCTTCTAAACAAAGGTAACCTTTAAATTTGAGATAACTCTTCACAACCCTTACTCTCCCAACCTTATTTGAATTAAGAAAAAATTAACATCTCATTGTAAATGTCTCCATATTTAGTTATTTATCAACTACTGAGGAACTACAAGACATAACTCAAACTAAATAACCTAAATCTTATTGTCTTGCAATATGCTAACTTTTTTTTATATATGAAATTCAAATTTGAAAACACATTTGGCACTGAAATCTCTACTTTACATGAAGAAAATTTTGAAGGAACAAGAATAATCAATTTTTATAATTTTTTTTGAAATACTGCTACAAAAAATCAACAAATTGTCATTACCATAAATAAATAAATTAAAAAAAACTAAAGATTCATATTAGCCTAAAATCTAAATGATGCAAACTAGAGGTTGCCAGAAATAAAAGATGAACATTGATAATTATTCGAATCAAGAGGAAAATATATATATACATGGAGACTGGAGAAGTTACAGAGAATGGAGCAATTATGCAGTTACAAAATTAACTCCCTCTCATAAATGTATTACACCAACATTCCCCCCCTTAATACATTGATCTTAAAGACATCAAAATCACCTTGCCTTAAGAACCACCCCTTAAAACTTACATAACAAAAAAGGTTGATTACATAATTTGAATGCATATTTGGAGAAAATCTTCTAAATAAGTAGCATATTTTGAATCAATTAAGGCTCCATCAAGTTTTCTCTTGACCCTCAAGAAGGTGTATCTTTGAGTTGTGTTCTTAATCTCTCAGTCTTGAACTCTCAAATTACACAGTCTTGAATTATTCAACAATGATCCCTAAGAGATGTGACAAATCCCTATCATTGTCTAGTGACCACAAAAGGATATAATTCTCCATCCTATACTCTAAACCTCACTAGAAAATAATTCATATTAACCACAATACAAATTCCTAAACTTGTCTTCAAAATGATTCTTCACAAGATATGAATTCTTCAAATCTGTCAACATTAGAAAGAAAAACCAAAGCAGAAAACCAAAAATGTCAAAAATACTTCTCATGCAAAACACCATCTCAAAGTGTGAAGTTGACTTGAGATAATGGAAGTTCCTCCATCCTCTGATGTCACCAACCTCTAAATGAATTCATAAGATAATCAATCAATGAAATCTCCTAGTTTTAAATTATTTGAAGATTTCACCTTAGGAGGCCACATGATTTGATCAATAATTCCACGATCAATAGCTTCTTCAGTTTTAAACATTATATAACATTGAAACAATCTCCCTTTCTTTAATGTCCTTAGCATTAAATTCCATTCAACATCTTAATCTACACCATCATGAAATTATTTATTTGTTGATCATCATCCAAACTAACCAATAGATAAGAAGGATTCCATGACAAACCATATTTCTCTATATTTTGACCATTGAAAAAAAAAGATATATTAAAATTCATAATTTCCAACTTATCCACTTCTCTTGATTTCAAATCAAGTTCTTCCTATTAATAAAGTTCTTCTATTTTCTCCTCAATGATATCCATTATATATTCATGTTTTAGGGCTTCACAGACATTAATTCTCTTACCTAGATTAAGAAATATCTTCTCCAACTCTAATTGTGTGTGGGGGAACATGTCTATGAGAAGACTGTCAACAAATACATCAGATGGGGCAAGAATTCTAGCAATGGAGGTCAAGAATCCTTCAGGAGTGGATCATAGGGGATTGCGGGAGGTAAGAGTAGTGGGACATTGTAGGTAAATGTGGGGGGGAAGTTCAGTGGGGCTCATGACATCATTGGTAGCAAGGACAGATCATCAAGGCTGGATGTTTTTGTGGTTTTCCTGTTAAACCAAGGGAACCTCCTAGGGGGAATCACGTGTTGGTCCTAAAGGAATCAACTTAGGGGATATTATGGCCCCTTAGTTGAAATGGTCTTCCCTCTTTGAGCTTAAACCCAGTAGTAAATCCTCCTTTCCACCTATTACCTATAAAACAGATCGACAAAAAGTTGAGTTTGAAATATTTGTCCTAATTCTCTAGTTGACCACTCTATTTCTACAATGGATCTTACCTTGGTTGGGAACTTTTTGGGACCACAACCCAACATTGATATTTTTAGATCAATGGTTAAAGGGAAATGGAAGCTAAAGGGTCAAGTTGACATTATTTCTCTTCCTAGGGGTTTTTTTGTATTTCTTCTTCTCTAACATGGAGGATCTTGAATTTGTGTTATGTAAAGGACCCTAGATGTTTGGAAGGAACTCTCTTTCATTTTTAAAATGGGGACCTAAGATGGATTCTATGATACTTTCTTCCACACAACCCCAATTGGGATTCATTTTCCTAGTCTTCCTCTGCAATTATGGAATGAGGATGTGTTGAAAGGTTTGGCCTCTTCTTTTGGGGAGCTATTATCCATTGATCCTATGAATGCATCTAATTCAAGGTTGGTTTATGCATTGGTTTTGTCAATTTTCACCAACTATTAGATCTACCAGAAAAAATAGATACTATTTCCAAACTTGGAAAATGGTCTTAGGAAGTGGAATTTGAGAACCTCCCTTTGTGTGCTTTTACTGCAAAGAACCAGGGCCGTGGAAAAATAAATGTCCAAATAAGACAAAATAGGAGGCTAAAAAAAATATGAAGATGGAAGGAAGCTGGAGAAGAAGAAACTCTAGAAATAGAAGAATCAAAATGAGGTTTTTCTGAAAGGAAATGAAGAAAAGATTCTTGAACACCTCGGTGGTGGTTTGGTATCAAATTCTATGCCTAACTCTTTTACTTGAGTTGTTAGTGAGGAAAATCTTTCTATGGGTTTTTTTGGAAGGAGACAATAATCTTTGCAAGAACCCCAATGTAAATAATAGTATGGAAGAGGACAAGAATACCTTTACTTTGTTACACCATAAGTCCTCCAGTTTTAAGGAGGTGGATTTAGGGGTCTCAAAATCTTACGTCCCTAATGTTGAGCCTTCAAAACAGGATGAGGGAAATATTAATTTTAGTGGGCCTATTAACTAGGAAGATGGATAAATCAAATGCATTGATGAGTCTGAAACCCAGGAAGAAGGGGAAATTAACGAAATCATAAAAAGTGTTGGAAGCCCCCCATAACTATTTCATAGATAGTGAATGTACCTTAGATTCTGGGAGTGTTGATTTGATTGAGTCCTTTAATGAATCTCAAAATTGTAATGTTTTGGGTGGAGGGGATCCCAATTTCTTTATTGAGATTTATGATGGTGAATTTTTCAAGTCATCCCTTCTTGAGGATAATTTTTCATCTAGCATTCATAAAAATAAAAATAAAGACATTTCTCTTTCTTCATAGAAACATGAAAATGCATTTCAAAAGAATAGAAATAGGAAGAAGGTTGAGAAGGATAGACTCATCTCTTCTTCGTCAAGGATGGCTACTTGAGGAAGAATAAAGGATGATGTCAGATCACCTGAAAAATCCCAAGGTAGGAAATCTCCAAAGCATAAGAGAGAACTAGAAAACTTGTAGACTATTGTAGATGGTAAGAAAGCTACCATCCTATATTTTACACCCAAAAAATAAAGATAATATCTTAGAATATTTGGGGGTTGAATATCTCCCACAAGAAATAAATTTTGAGAAATTTGGTTAGGGATCACAAACCAGATATTGTGATGGTCCAAGAAATAAACAAGGATAGGGATAGAGTGGAAAGCATTAAAGTTTTTAAAAATTATGGTATAGTGGATAGTAGATTTGAAGGGGCCTCTAGTGGAACTATTTTGTTTTGTAATCAGAGGAAATTTTATGGTCAACCTTTGATCATTGATAACAACATGGTTTTTGTGAAGCTTCATCATATTAGGGACAATTTCACCTGGGTTGTGTCAAATATTTATGCTCTGAAAAATAAGAAGAGAAAGAATTTTTGGAACAATTTTGCTATGGCTAGGGAAGCCTTTAAGGATTTCATTTGGATGATCATGGGAGATTTAAACACCCCTTTGAATGATGGGGATAAATTTGGAGGAATCCAAAACTAGCAAGATGGCAGGTTTGACTTCATGGATTTCATCAATCAATAAGCCTTATTAGGTGTGGAGCTTAGTGGATTAAATTTTACCTAGTCTAAAAGGAGAGTGGGAGAATATTTTATTCATGTCAGACTAGACCGGGCTCTGATATCGTATGAATGGTTACAAATGTATTTATGCTCTATTTCCTCTTTCTCTAATATTGGTTATGATTACTTCCCTATTATTTTTAATGTTGATCTTGTCTCTGCAAATAAGAACTTTCCCTTTAGATTTGAGAAAATGTGGATGCTTCACCCTGACTTTGAAGATCTCTTTAGATCACGGTGGAACATTAAGGTGGTTGGTATTGCTATGTTTAGAATGGTTAAAAAATTTAGAAATGTTAAAGATTGTGTCAGGAAATGGAGTAGGGAGTGCTTTGGGGATTCTTTTAATTCGAAAGCCAATATTCAATTGGAATTAAATGAGATTCAAGATAAAATTCAATTGGAAGACTATTATGGCCATCTATCGGATAAGGAGAATGATATTATTTTCAATTACCATGATCTTATTATGAAGGAGGAGACTTTCTGGAGACAAAGATCCAGATCCATCTAGCTGAAGGAAGGTGACAAGAATACTAAATACTTCCATCTGAATACCATTAAACATAGGGATGCTAACCATATTTCTTGTCTCAACACTACCAATGGTAAATTAAGTAGGAATGAAGACATCTCTAGAGAAATGGTGAGATAGTTTTCCTCTCTTCTTTCTATTGATAACTAGCTTAGCCAGGTTGGTCAGAAGAGGTTGGTTTATTATATTCTAAAGTTGATTAAGGAATATCAGAACTATCTCCTGGAGGTGATTCCCTCTTCCTCTAAAATACAGAAAGTTTTTGTCTTTTGAAGTGGATAAAGTGTTAGGCCCTGATGGATTCCCAATGTTCATTTTCCATAAAATGTGGCATATCATAGGGACTGATGTTTCTGATGTTGCTAAGGAATTTTATTGATAAAGAAATTTGTTGAAAGATATAAATGCTACTTTTATTGTTTTTATTCCTAAGAAATTTGGGGTAGATACTATCGACATGTTTAGACCTATAATCCTTTGCTACTCTCCTTAAAAATTTGTGTCTAAAGTCCTCACCACCTGTATTTTGAAGTTGTTGTCTAGGCTGATTTCTATTCAGCAAAATGGTTTTGTTCCTAGAAGGAAAATATTTGATTCTATCATTGCAGTTCATGAAAATATCCATTCCTTGGTTAGATCCCAAAAGAAGGTTTTCTTAATGAAATTGGTTCTCTCCAAAGCCTATGATAGGGTGGATTGGGCATTCTTGTTGAAGTTTCTTGAAACCTTGGGTTTTAGGAATTGGATCATTCATCTGATAAACTAGATTTTCTCCACCCATTCCATTATTGTCTTAGTTAATGGGTCTTCTTCTAAGTTTTTCAAACCTTCTCAGGATTTGATACAAAGGGACCCTATCTCTCCTATCCTCTTTTCTACCATGGTTGAATGTATTGTGCATATCTAAACTATCTTGGTTTTGAAGGAGCCATTCATGGGATAAGAAACTCTTCACATCCTTAGTCTTGCACGCATGAATAATTTTTTGATGACAATGTTCTTATGGGGTAAGCCTCTGTCAGGGAGGATAGAAGCATCAAGTCTTCTTTGAGAACTGATACTAGTGCAACTGGCCAACTTATTAATTGGTAAAAAAGTTCTATCTTTTTCCTTAATACTCCAAAGGGGAGACAACGGAAGATATCTAAAATTTTTGGGTCATCTATTGATATTCTATCTGGTTCCTATCTAGGTCTGCCTCTATGTCTGAAACCCCCATACTCATTCTAGAATGGTTTGGTGGACAAATTTTTAGATGGATTAAAGAAATATAATGTTGATTTCTTGGGACCAACTTTGTAAGCCTAAATCCAAGAGGTGGTCTTAGCATTAGGCCAATCAAAATTCTTAATAAGGCTCTTCTAGCCAAATAGAATTCTAGAGAATGTATGGGGAGGATAAGGAATGGAACATAATTTGGAAAATGAAATATCTCTTTAATTCCCCCTCGCTGGATACTTTCCTTTTGTCTCCTAATGTTGATAATGAGTCTTTTATCTAGAGTTCGGTGCAGGACTCTAAACATTTGGTTGGCATTGGTTCTAGATGGAAGTTGGGTGATGGTAAGAGCATGAAATTTTGGAAATATTTTTGGCTCAGAGATTATCCTCTTGTGGATTTTTTTTATGATCAAGACCTCATTCATTCTTTCAAAATGGCCTTTGGTAACATGGTTTCTAATTACTAGATTAATGGTTCTTGGGTTGACCTCGTCTCCATTCATCCGAGCTTGGTGGATATCCAAATTTAGCATAATGCCTAGAAAACTATCTTGGGTCAACTTGATTCCCTCATCTAGGATTTTAATCCTAATCAATGCTACTCAATTTATTCTAGATTATTTCTGCTCTACCCCCATGAAAACCCCATTCCTTTATGGGTGTCCTACTAGTTTAAAGGGCTAATTCTAAAGATTGGAATTCTTTTTTCTAGATTATGATTCAAAACAAAATTCTTACTATTGATAATTTGTACAAGAGGGGATTTCACCTTGTTAATAGATGTTCTCTCTACAAGAATAATGTTGATTCTTCCCTCCATATGTTCTTTCAATGTTCTTTTGCTTGTGAGGTTTGGAGGCCATTTTTTCTGGTTGGAACTTATCTTGGGTCTTCCCTGGAAGTATTAAAGACTTCATCTCATAATGGTCCTACCTGAATTCTAATGTTAATGCTAAGATTATTTGGATGTTGGCTACTCCATACTTATGTTGGAACATCTAGAAGGAATTCAACCACACAGTTTGCAAGGATAGAGAAGCTTCTGCATGGATGGTTATGAAGAAGACTATAACGGCAATTGAGGATACTTTTATTTTCATCAAGAATTAATTCAGTTTGGAAGATGAGGGTTATGATCCTAATGCTTTCCTTATTTTTAATCTTAATATCAAAAGAAAAAATTTTATCAATAGGGGGAATGTGGTCAGTCTTCCCTTCTAGATGGCTGGTCGAAGGTTAATTTTGATGCTACTACCAAAGGTAACCCAAGTCAAGCTAGTTGCAAGGAGGATCATAAGGGTTATGAATGGAGAATATATTGGGTTGTGGCTACCCCTTTGGGAATCCAATATATTCATGTTGGAGAATAAAATGGGGCCTTATGGATCATAAAAATTTCTAAAGAACTCCAATGCAGAAAAATTTGGATAGAAGGTGACTCTAACAATATTGTTAGATGTCTACTTGTAAATTCCCCACCAACGTGGATAGTTTAAAATATTATAAAAGAAGACAAAAATTTAATTGAAACCTTTGAAAATATCATTATTACATGTGCTTACCATGAGTCTAATAAGGAAGCAGACTGTGTATTGCCAACTTGGTTGTTTGTACCAATCACATTATGTTTTGGCATGAGGAAATTAAGTTTGATAATGAACTTAAGGAAATTATTAAGGGTAATTTGACCATAGTGTCATGGGAAACATAATTTTCAATAATGGCAGTGATAGATAATTTCCTTGGTTTTCAGACCATTATGAACCTGAGAAGGGTTAAGTACACCTCACCTACCAACTATATCTCACATGCTTTATGGGTGATTTTTGGCTTTATTTTCATCGATTACATTGTGAAGGGAAATTTGAATCTGATTATTGAAGGCATAAACTTGGTATGTGTCTATTTTGATAGATATATGGGTGGTTCTCCTAAGCATTAGAAACCAAGCTCTTGTAAGGAATGGAAGGAAATTATAGTTTTTTGGGAGCAGTTTCAAAATGGTGATGTCATAGTTTATCTGGAGTGGCTTCATGGCTATGAGGAGGAAGTCATTATTGAGTTCATCAAGGACTAGAAAGTTGAAATGGTAACTATGTATGGCATTAATTTTTTTTAAACTTTTGGGCTCATTTCAGAGATCACTGGTCTTCCTTGTGATCAAAAGGAGTTTTATAAGGAAAGGAAAACTGCAAATGTGGCTATCAATAAATTTCCTAAGAATGAGGATATTAATACTCTAATTAAAGTGGGTGCTTATTACTCTAGCAAGCAGATTAAACCTATATGGAGGAATGTACTATCATGCATTAGAGAATATTTCACTTTGGATGGTAGGTATTCCAGAGTCTATAGCTATAACTTTATTCTTCTGAACCACTTTCATTACATAGATAGGTTTTCTTTCCCTTTCTATATCTTTGAGTCTTTGAATAATAGTGTGATTGAGCATAACAACAAAGCTAGAAAGCTCATTCTTCATGAATAGCTTATCTTTTTATTCATAAGTAATACGGAAAGTCCAGCACCTCCAAACCTACTATAAAGAATAAAAGAAAAGGTGAAGGTGAAATATCTAGTGGGTTGAGATGAAAATCTCCTTGGGGTTCTAAAGTTAAAAAAGGGAAGATTATTCTAGAAGACAACGATAATGGAATGGAGAGCGGGGATGACTCTGTCAAGAGAACAGAGGACATGAACATGGGCGAGGAGAAGGTGAACTTATGGAAAGTGAGGCAAAGGTGATGGAGACTAATGATGATTTTGATGCCAAAGGCATCTCTATCTCCTTAAAGAAGGATAAAAAAGGTGTCAAAAACCCTTACCCTCTGGTGAAAGTGGATGATAGCATCTCCTCATAGAAGAAGAATTCTGGCAGGGGGACTGATGGAAAAAGGATTTAAAGCTCCACTTTTCTAGTCAAGGTAAAAATCCAAACTTTAATTTGGTTGATTATCCTACTAATGATTCTACTATAGATCATTCTAACCTAGACAAGACTCCTTTGGACAATACTATTTCTAACCCCATGGATATGAGTGAGAAGGGTGAATTGTAGTAATCTATCGCTATCCCTTCTAACCTTGAGTTCCTTCACAAGGCCAAAGACAAAGTTGATGTTTATCTTTCTCTAAACCAGTGGATATATAATGAGGTTCATGGTCTCTGGAGAAGGATTAGTATCCTAGAAGTCTAGATGGATGAGGAAATCAAAGCTAGGAAGATCCTAGAAGAGAAATGAGGCAAAATCCCTGAGTATATGAAGTTGTATGAGGATGGGTTAATGAAAATTTTGCATGACAATGATGGAAAGATCAACTCCTCCATTCATAAGATCAAGGACATCACAAGGCAAATGAATATGGAAGGAATTATGTTGGATGTCAATCTGGTTAGTCATGGGAAGGATGCTACTGTGGAAGCTAAAGATGGTCACATGAAAAGAACTAGGGCTAGCTTTAACAAGAAATATTTTTCCTCTTCTAAATTCATTTAGCATCTTAAAGACACCAAGGAGGAGGTGACCATCATTGGGAACCAAGATGATAATGCTTTGAATGAGATTGTTTAGTTCTACTTGTCTTTTTTTTCTATGGGTGTTGTCTAGTGTTCTTGGTGTTCTCTATTTTGTTGGTTCTTCGTGTTTGCTAGTTCATTAGCTAGTTCTATGTTTTTGGCCAACGATGTTTCAATATTTGGTACTTTTTTTATAATCTTTTGTAATTTGTTGTAATGGATTTTGGGTCCCTAATTAAAATGTATTTTTTCCTTAATCCAAAATAAATACATCAAATCGAAACCCACTTCCTATTATTTGTCCATAACTTTTCATATCATGTTGTAGGTCTTTCATCTATGCACATGCTAGAGAAACACTCTTTCACAGTTTCCAACTGTTGGAAGTGGAATCACTCTGAGAGGGGGGTGAATCAAAGTGAACAAAATCCTATCAACCTTGATGATTTTTAAACTTATTTTTTGAATGTATGCATATGGAAGAACTTATATCCTAATGATGCAAAGTAGTTTTCCTTTTTAATGATTATTATGTTGGATTTGTAATGGAACTTTAAGTACTAAGAGGGAAGGGCTGAATCAATACTCTAAAAATCTTTATCAACTTTTCTAACCATTTACCAAATTGAAAACTTTGCATACAACACCATAAAACATAAATATCAAAACATGAAAATATAATTCATAACACCATGATTTTTGGTCTCATAGAAACCCTTGGTTAGAGGGAAAAACTGTGGTGGGGATGGTACCCACAATCCTTCACTATTGTAGTAAAAAGATTGTTGGGTTAGAGCTACAAAATTTATCTACTTCTGATAGCTTACCTTGTTAGGAGTACAAAATACTTATAAAATCTACCTTGCTAAAATATTTTACAATCTCTAATCTAAGAGATGTACCATGTTAAAGGATTTACAAAATAAGACCTATTAGTGCCTACCCAGTAAAGGGATTTTACAATTTTGATTACAATATAACTCATTATAAAATATGTCTGCATTAGTGCATCAAAAAATATTGTTCAAACTCAATATGCTCATTAACATTTTACCTCATTTTGTACTTTAGTACATTTCAATCTCAATTCAACTTTTGTACTCGATAGCATTAAAATAGATTCACCTTCACATTTCTAATCTAATTGTTCTGTTACTCAGTAGCTTATTTGCACTGCATCACCATCTCATCATTTTTTCATTACTTTTTTTGATTTCTCATCATCCTCTCTCTCTCATACTCTAATCTTCATAAATTATTCTTTATATACTCGATCTAGAAGTGGTGGAAATGTTCTAGATTCTTCTCCTTAAATGGTGGTGGCATTAGTTACATCTCCAATATGTGTGTGTGTGTGTGTGTGTGTGTGTGTGTGTGTACACACACACACACACACACACACACACACACATATATATATATACCTACATACATACATCTATAGATACATATATGTCTATATGTGTGTGTGTGTGTCTATATATATATATATATATATATATATATATATATATATATATATATATATATATATATATATATATATATATATATATATATATATATATATATATATATATATATATATATATATATATATATATATAGTTGGAAATCTAGATGCAGTAACTGAGAGGGGGGGTGAATCAGTTAACCACAAAAATATTACCACTGATCCATTAGATATCTTAATAAAATATTTACTGTTGCCACTCGGTAAACATATAGAGAAATGATGAAATTTGATCTTTGAAGTGTGTAATAATTAAACTGTTCTTAAGCATTCATCACTAATTAACATACATGAATAAAGAAAATAACATGAACACAAGAGACACTAGATTTACCATGGAAACCAAATATGGGAAAAACCACCAATGTAACTAGTTACTATTTTTCACTCTTTTGAAGTGATGCCCAGTTAGAAGCCAACCCAGTAAAAGGTTATAAAACACACTATTAGGTGTGACCTTGTTAGAGGATTTAATCACCCTGCTAGGAGTGGCCTTGTAAGAGGTCTTGAAACAATTCAATAGAACTGTCACCTTGTAAGAGGATTTACAAAATGGTTGTTAAACCAACTCGGTTAAGAGATTTTGATATCACTGCTATAATTGTAAGAGAGTAACAATGAAATGACCTGCAACTGAATTATTGATTATAGATCTCTGTTCTGCTTCACTAGATCCTTACTGATCAAATAAATCTTTGCTGCTCCTCAAGGATATCTAACCATCCTTCAAAATTCACAAATACCTTTCTTCAAAATGATTTCTGCATGCTTTATATCTTATTCACCACTTGACCTTCTATATATATATACCATTCTAATTAACATTTAGATTATCAAGTCAGCACTAATAATTATTACAACAGTTGGCTGGGATAAACAAACTGTAATAACAAAATCCTTTGAAGGGCTGACCTTTCTCAATAAACAATAATCCTAAAAAGATTTCCTTCGGTGACCGAGTGAACTCGGTAACCACAACGAATTCTGCAACATCCTTCGGAGACCGAGTGAGCTCAGTAACCACTAATTTTCCTTCGATAATTAAGGAGGCTCGGTTAACACTATTTTCTATCATGATTCCTTTTCACACCCGAGAGATCTCGGTAGACACTAAAAACTGCCTAGCTGATCGACTGAGCTCGGTAGACATTGAGAACTGCCTAGCTGACTGACTGAGCTCGGTAGACACTGAGAACCGCCTAACTAACCGATTGAGCTTAGTAGACACTGAGAATGATAATTGATATGACATTTGTGTGACATCAAAGACAACACATAGCTAATCCAACAATGTCCTTCAGACAATTATATCCAACAATCTCCCTCTTTGGCATTGATGGCAACACAACATGTCATAGCACAATGAAATTTCACAGAGAAACCTAGAGTAAGAAACATATCCTTAGCTTCATTCTGATTCCCATCATCTTCAAACTTCTTTCTGACTGAGAACTCTCCCTCTTAACTTCTCAAAATTATTCTCCTTATAAATTTCTTGAAATGACAGCAAACTCTCCCTCTTTGACAACACATGCCAAAGACAACTTACACAGTTTCGATAAATATCAATGTACGTTATGTACTAATTCATATGCAATGATTCCCTGACTATGCTACATCAACTGATTGATCTTCAACATGTTCTGGTTGATGCATCACTAAAACTTTATTTAGTGAACCTCGGACAGGGGAGTGACCCCTAACTTGCCTCTTAGATACAAGAATGCATCCTTAGGTAGTGGCTTGGTGAAGATATTTGCAATTTGTTCTTTTGTATGAATATATTCCAATCTGATTTCCTTGTCTTGCACCAATTCTCTGACAAAGTGATATTTTATAGCAATGTGCTTGGTTTTGGAATGCATTACTGGATTCTTTGAAATATTTATTGCACTTGTATTGTCACAAAACATAACAACTGGTTCTTTGATCTCAACCTTCATGCCTTCCAAAAACTATTTAAACCATACAATATTAGAGTAGTTTACTGCTGCAACAACATATTCTACTTCTGTTGTGGATTGGGATGTGTAGTTTTGCTTTTTACTAGTCCAAGATACTAACCTCTTGCCAAGAAAGAATGCTCCACCACTTGTACTCTTTCTGTCATCAATGTTTCCTACCTAATCAGCATCAGTAAACACTTTTAAATCCAAATTGCCTCCAAATTTATACCACAAGCCATAATCTTTAGTTCCCCTTAAATACCTCAAGATTCTTTTGATTGCCATCATGTGATTTTCTCTGGGTTTAGCTGAGAATCTTGCCACTATACCAACTGCTAAGGCAATATCAGGCCTTGTGTGCACTACATACTATAATTTTCCAATCATTGATCTCTATAAGGTTTGATCTACTTCTTTTGAATCATCATCTTTGGTAAGCTTTAGTCCAGTACACATGGGTGTACCAACTGGTTTTGAATCTTCCATACCAAATTTCTTAAGTATTTCCCTGATATATTTAGACTGAGTAATGTAGATACCATTTTTGTTCTACTGAATCTGAAGTCCAACAAAAAATTTTATCTGACCAAACATAGACATTTCAAATTCTTTGTTCATATGCTCTAAAAATTCTTTGCACTGATCATCATTTCATGTAAACACAATATCATCCACAAATATTTCTGCCAAAACAATTTTGTTATCTGATCCTTCTTTGATGTATAAATTACGGTTGTCATTAGCTCTTTTGAAATCAATCTGAGTAAGATAGTTATGTAATCTTTCATACCATGCTCTAGGAGCTTGTTTCAGACCATACAATGCTTTGTGTAATTTGTAGACCATATCCCTTTTGTCTGGATCAATAAAACCTTTAGGTTGCTCAATGTAGACTTCTTCCTCAAGAAATGTAGATTTTATATCCATTTGATATACCTTAAATCCTTTATGTGCTGCATATGCAAGTAAAGTCCTCACACCTTCTAATCTTGCAACAGGAGCAAAAGTCTCTCCATAATCTATTCCTTCTTCTTGAGAATATCCTTTACATACCAATCTTGCTTTGTTTCTTGATACTTGACCATCTTCATTCAACTTATTTCTGAATACCCATTTTGTCCCAATTACATTTTTATCTTTAGGCCTAGGTACAAGAGTCCATGTCTTATTTTTCTCTATTTGCTCTATTTCTTCATTCATAGCCTCAATCCAACTTTCATTTTCCAATGCATCTTTGACATTTTTAGGTTCAAAATCAGCAAATAAACATGTACCTTTTAGTTTACTTCTTGTCATAGTACCATCTGATTTGTTTCCAATAATCTGATCTAGTGTATGATGCTTTCTGACGTACTTGGCCAATATAGGTTCCTTGCTTCCTAAATGAGTTACATTGTCATCTTCTTCATCTTCAGGTTCAGGTTGCTCCGGCTCAGTAGATGTAGTTTCCTTATTGCCAGATGTGTCTGGCAATGTATCAGGTTCGATGTAAACAAATCTTCTGTAATCCTCTGGTTCCTTTTTGCTTTCTTCTTCAATCTTTTCTGCAAACTCATCAATTCTCACATGTGCACTTTCTATGATTTTGTGAGTAGATAAATTTAGACATCTATATGCCTTACTTTTGCAAGAATATCCCAAAAATATTCCTTCATCACTTTTTACATCAAATTTTCCTTTTCTAGATTCTTTTAAGATGTAACATTTACTACCAAGTACTTTTAGGTAACTTACATTTGGTTTGTAGCCATACCATAGCTCATAAGGAGTCTTGAATGTGTCTTTTCTCAGCTGTACTTGGTTCAAGGTATGAACTGCATTGCTGACAGCTTCCTTCTAGTATTTCATAGCAATGTTCTTTTCAATCATTAGAGTCCTTGCACAGTCCATGATAGATCCGTTCCTTCTTTCAGCTATTCCATTTTGCTCAGGAGTTCTCGGGGCTGATACCTGTCTTTTGATTCCTCTTTCAATGCAGAAATTATTGAATTCATGGGAGATGAATTCACCACCTCTGTCTGATCTCAAGCATTTTATTCTTTTTCCTGTTTCCTTTTCTACTCTTGCTAAATACCATTTGAACTTCTCAAATGCTTCTGACTTTTCTCTTAAATACATAACAGTCATCATTCTAGAGTAATCAT